>JAHXMU010000320.1:91422-159777 GCA_019455685.1 Philornis downsi
TAAAAGCATTCAATTTTGAGGTATTGACAAAACAATGGAAACTTAAATTTTACTTTAATAAAAATCTTTGTCTTATTATAAATAATAATATTTTGTTGGGTATCCTTTATTTTTGATAACTGCATCACACCGACAATGCATTGACTCAATTAATTTGTCAATTGTTTCTTGTGGCACTTTTTGCCATTCACTTAAATCTGCGTCAGATAAATCTTCCTTACGTGAGTAATTACGGCGTCTTATTTTGCGATCTACAATTTCCCATAGATTTCCTATGGGATTGAGATCTGGGGATTGGGCAGGCTACTTCAAAACACGCACCGCATTGCATTGTAACCAATCAATCAGTTACAGCCCTAGAGGTGTGTTTTGGATCATTGTCATGCTGAAATCTCCAAATTAGTGGCATATTCTCCCCAGCATATGGATACATTATGTCGCTTAAAATAGATCTGTATCCGATTCCAGTCGTTATATCCTTAATAATTTGAATTGGACCCATTGCTTGCCCAGAAAAACAGCCCCAAATCATAATATTGCCACCTCCAAACTTAACTGTCTTGTATGTATACTTTGGGTCTAGTCTCTTTCCCAGCGCGGGTTTTTTAGTTATCAGAGATTTTTTTTTGCGGGGCGAAAGCAACCAAAATCACCTTTACGGTCTCGCCGGCTAATTGTTCAAGAGCTAATATCTAACCCGAGAATATTTTTAACTCTCTCGATGCCATTTGCGGGTTATTTTTAAACTCTCTTGCTATTTCGTTTCACGAAACTTCTTGATAATCTTTGATATGACTGATTTATTTACTGAATATTTATCACAAATAGATTTTTGTTTAAATCCAGTGTTAAAATCATTTATAATCTTTGTTTTTAAATCTCCGCTAATCTTGACTCTAGCCATTTTCACTAATTATGTATACAAGATTCTTGAGTTTAAAGTATGTAACCGAAGCTGTCTAAAAAGTAATTCTAAAGATAACGGTACATTATTATGCATTTTGCCTCGTCTTCTCATCAATCAATTTTGCTTTAGTGATTTTTCGTGCAGAGGTTTAAAAGTTTCCATTGTTTTGTCAAGACCTCAAAATTGAATACTTTTACTTTTCTTTACAATTTTAGAACAATGTTATATTTATGTAATTTTCTTTGTTTATTAATATGTCAAACAGAAATTGTTTTTGTTGTTCGACTTCTAACAAAGAAAAAGTACATTTTAAAAAAAGTTTCCATTGAATTGTCCAGCACTGTATATTCTATTGAAAGTCCTTTAAATTGTTTTAGTACATGGCAAGATAGACAAACTAAACTTATTATTGAACTAAACGTCATCATCATGCCTATATTGTAGGACTCAATATGTTGCTGCCAGTGATTAGTCTTCTGTTTTACCTGTCCAAAGTGGTATTTCTCAAGGTTCGGTACTTAGTCCAATACTTTTTATTTTGTACTTAAATGACTTGTTTAGTAGCCTTGATGATACATGCATTCCCTATTCATTTGTAGATGATGTAGCAATTGCTCTATAAATGGGAGTGTTAGTTTGCTGATGCCCTGCAAAGCAATATTAATTATGCGTCAAATTTGATCTGCTAGTGGATGACCCAGAACAAACTGTCAGTCAACATTCCGAAAACAAAACCTTTTTTCTAATCATGATTTAAACTTGAGTTATTCTTATCATGGCACACATATTGAAGTCGTCCATAGTGTACATTGTTTGAGAATAGTTTTAGATGACAAACTATTCCTAAACTATCATGTGGATAATGTAGTCCTGTGTTTAAATTGTTCATTTCGAAATTTTTTATAACACTGATTTAGTTTCGCCTAGACCCATTAAGGAAAAATTGCTTCATGCTTATATCATGTCTAGTATTCTATACTGTGGAGAACAAGTCATTTACAATGTTTTAAATTATATCCTGATTCTTACAAAAGGCACATTCTGCAACGCTTTTAAACATTCCAGTAAAATTTTGTTTTTAATAAATTGTAAGCAGCCGGTCGAAAACGAAAATCTGTCAGCCATATTCACATTTCAAAATTGTTTGATTTGCAGTGAAAAACATCTTTTCATAGAGCTTTGCATTTTTTTATGAACGAAAAATGAAAGAAACGTTTGACAGGGAGTCTTTATCGTATTTGAAAAAATTTTATATATATGTATAGCCAAACAAAAATAAAAAAAAAAATATAAGAAAAGGTTTGCCTAGAAACATCTTTTCGCTCAAAATTATGTATGGATTATGTGTGATGTGGACATCGTAATGAAGAGTTTATGACAGTTTTTAAATGACTGAGCAGGCCACACTCTGATCGGATTCCAAATAAAATTCTTTTGACAGAAAAGAGAGCTGTAAGTAGCGTTAAGATTGAAAAAACAAAAAATTGTGTGTAGGCTAAACTTACTTCTAATTAGAAAAACAAGTATTCCAATACAAATTTGGTGTATAATTGCTATTTGAGAAGTACACATGGTATACTTTGATAGATGCAGAGGGAATTGTCCTAACTCATACACCTATTGAAGGGATCGCCCCAATCATGTAAGCGCACATATTAGATGGAAACTTGATATATCGTCCACGACATTGGACCGAAATATATGAAAGTGAATAATTACTAAAGCGATAAACAGGAGAATTCTTATACGAATGTTCAAGAAAATTTTGACACTATTCTTAATTTAAAGCATTTTTGCATTTCCGCTTTTTAGAAATGTAAAAAAAAACTTAATTCGTCTCTTGGTTATCAATTGCAATTGTTTCCTTTGATTAAGTTTTATGTTCACTAGTTTTGGTCAGTTTCGAATATGTCACCTTTTACAGATACAAACTTTTAATAGGCAGAATATCTATTTTATATCTATTTCAGTCTTTATATTTCTCCTAGTATAACGTAGTAAGCGGAGAACTGCACAATATAATCTTTGGAAATATATCTAAAAAAGATGATTTACGTCTAGCCATTAAGTATAAACCTGATGAATTAGTATCTCTATTTACTGGGCCTGAAGTTTATGCTGAAAACGTTTCTCATGTACTTTTTTACACATCACATCACGAAAATAATCGAAGTTATATTTCTTCAAAACTTACATAAATTTTTGTAAAGAAATAGTAAAGTTTTTAGAACTTAAAATGTCAACTCTGCAACGGAAAGTAGAAGAATAATTTGGAAGCAATTTTTTTTGAATTTTTTCGGCTACGTCAAAGAAAATTTTAACTTTTAGTACAGAGACTTTAGTATTCAATGTTTTATAAGCTGGCAGATCAGGAACCTAAATATATAGTTTATCTTTTTGATACCACGATCAAGTTTTATGAATAAAAAACGAGCTAATTTTTTAAAGCATTTTTTAGCTTTTTGTATATGAATCTATAACGAACAATTGTTTTAAAGAAATTACGCTCTATTCTTAAAATAAATTTCCTACTATTTAGGAAAAAAGAGACGCAGAAAACAACTTATTTAGAAAATCTAGCTATTTTTTTCATATCTTCAAATCATGAAAAGAAGTTGTGCTTAGCAAAATTCAGTTCACAAAAGCCATTTATAAATTACGTAAATTATATATTGCATAAAATAATACAATACTTGGGCTTAATTTGCCTTTTCAATTTACTAGGATCGAGACAGCTGTAGCTTAAATTGATTTATCTTCGAGTAACGGACTGAAATTTCTGATTCTGCTTTAATTTTTTAAAAATTTTATATTATGGAAAGCGTTTTTATGAGTAAAACTAGTAACAGTTGTCTAAACTGTAAGGCCTAGAGTGCAAGCCGTTATTTACTGCAGAACATCTAATCAACACTACTACCAACCCAAAAAAGGAAGTGAGCGTGTGTGCTCAGCATCACTTTGTGTCGTTCTGAATACAATTTGAGTACGACCTTTGCTAAGCTAAAAAGGATTTTCTGTGGTGTATCTCTTATTGATTCTTAGACGATTGACAGCCACAAACAGCCTATTAAAAAGGCAAAATCAAAATATGACCAGAAATGTATCAGTCCAACATTCTAAAAAAAAAAAAAAAAAAAAAAAAATTGGGGTAGTGTGAGTAAAGTAAATTTATTCAACCTTCGAGAAAGAAAAAAAATCAAACCTCGTGCATACAACTATTTTATTTTTGGCGTATTCTCTGTGACGAGATGGTGATTTGCAATAATGCATGAGCTTATTGTACATTTCCTCTATATGTAGATGTTTTGGTTTGTTTGCATGCAACTAACAAAATTTGAAAAATCTTATGGGGTGTTTAATTGAATCAATAATTTACAAAGTCGTTAGTTCATTTTTTAGTCGAATTGCATCATACATATAAGTATTGCTCATAAAAGTGAGTAGCTAAGAAATTTTATTAGGTAACAACGACGAGTAGTATACTCATAGAGATTGTATGTTATCAACTAATCCAAAACAAAAATGTTTGTCAAAAACAATTTCACAGACTATGCTTGTTACATGGTCAAGGTCATGGTGCCCATGATATGTTCACCGAACGTCGACTTTTCAGTTTCTTCTGCCAATTTCTTTCGCCCATATGATGCTGCTGACCGATTATCGTAATATTGCAAATGAAAGAAAATTCGTCATTTGCTACGTCACACAATTCGTGAGTTTTGTTAATGCTTAGATTTTAGTCTTCAAGCTAATTGTCCCGCTCTCTAGCTTGGCAACAGCGATTTGCAACTTACCCACTATCATGAAGGGTGACTCCTTGGCTTTTCTCGCCAGCTTACTGTTGGCCTCTCCAGGTTCTTCAAAAAGCGACTTGTTACTCATGTTTATAAAAATGGGGAATAAACTACAATATTTTTAAAATCTAACACCATACGCGGAAACCTCCGTCCCAAAATTTCCACCGTTCGCCAATTTTAGAAATCGCAAATGTGCAAAGAGCACTCACAGATAGTGAAGGGAAAGCTAATTCGATTCTTTATTTTCAAAGAGCGATAACATTGTGATCAATTCTGTGATATATGAAAACAAAGTGAAATCGATTAACTACTTCGAATAGGAGCAATTATAGCCTATATCAATTAGGTTAAATCTGGCAGGAAATACATTTTCGTGCGCAAATTAAACTAATTCTGTCAGTTGGTCATTCTCATAACAAAATTATCTGACAGTTTTAATTTTCTTTATGGACAATTTGGATAAATTTGGTAAAAATAACAAAAAGTAAAACAAAATAAAAAATATTGTACAATAATTAATTTTGTCCAATATTTACGATAGACTAAGAGGGTCTATTTTTCATCTATCTTACTTTATTCACACCGATTTATAATTTTTTATATACTTAGAGTAGACAACAACTGTGTCCTATTGCCTTCACAGAATTGGTTTTAAATGGATTCATCCTATTTCCACTAAGAAAATGAGTTTTTACACAAAAATTCACGTAAATACACAATTTTCTACCTGCAAAATAGCAACGTTATTAGTCTACGTGAAAAACATAGTACTTCAAACTTCAGCAACATTTTTTCATGTGGAGTTCCACAGAGAAAAGTTTGCATAGTACTAGCCTTAAAAATAGATTTTCACAGAAGGCAGTAATATGTTTTTTGGCCAAGAAAACTTTCTTAAATAGCAGCATTTTTTTTTTTGTTGCCTTCGAACATTATCATCAGAACAACTTACGTATTTTGCGACATGATTTGGATTACATTTCCATACTCTTGACCATTTATGTCATATGGTTATATTTGTCACACCAATCTGTTGGTGTGTCATCTCCTTTGATGACATTCCCTTTATTCATATATTCCACTATTCACAATAATCGTGAAAATATCGAAATTACTGTGAATTGTTCAAATATCTGAATCGTGTTGTGAAATTGTTTGCCAATTGGTAAATACCGCCTAGACATTGAATCCGTGTACGCAAACATTCATCATGAGTTCTTGGTGTCCGGAATACGAAATATCTATCTCAGACTCTGAGGATGAAGAAGATGGTTCTGGGAACTCTTTGTATTATGGCCGTGAAGCAATACTTTTCGTTGTGGACGCAAACTTGTATCACACACCAGATCTCCTGGAGCAGGCTCTGCAGTTAATACGCAATGCCTTCCTTTCGGGACTCTTGGTTAATGATAAGGATTTGATGGCGTTAGTCCTGGCCAATACCGAGAATAGTCCTGAACCCTATGAACCAAATTGCCTGGAAGCCATTGTTATGCCGGAGAATTGTGCAGTTTTTCTACCGCCCCGGCAGCTGAACAAAGCCATAGTCGAACATTTCCTACAGTTTGTGGAGACTTCACACGACATTTTTGGCGACTTGTATGGTGTGGTCGAGAGCGGCGGTGGTAATTTTGCACATATGTTAAGGCTATGCCTGGACCTAGTCCAACATTGCAACTATTCTGTGGATAACTCTACCATTGTTTATATGACCGCCAAGGAAACACCACATCCTTTGCAGTCAGAGGGTTTTAGGCAGGCACTACAAAAAGCGGCGGATTTGTCTGGAAAACAAGTGGAATTCCAAGTAATTCCTATGGTAGATTCATTTGACTACGACATATTTTATAAGGAGTTCCTGTGTTTGGTGCGTGACATCGATATGGATAGTTTTGAACCTAGTGATCCGAAGCGATTAAGAGAAATCTTGGCAGATCGTAAATTGAAGCAGAATTTTGCTCGTCGGTCACTGGGTCATTTTCAGCTTACTTTGGGGCCGAATCTCTGCCTCTCTGCACAATACTTTAATTTTTATCAGAAGGGTAAGGGACCGCGTAAAGTTTTGATACGTCGTGCAGACAATCGCATCGGTCGTAGACACCGTTTAACTCAGGTACGCAAAAAGGATGAAGAGACGGGTGTGTTGGGTGAAAGTAAGAATATCAATATCGTGAATGCCTGGTACGAAATCAGTTTGGGCAATTCTGAAATACGTCTTTCGTACGAACAGGTTAATCGAGTACGGAATCTTCATTCACCAGGTATGATGTTATTGGGATTTAAACCTCGCTCCGAACTTGCGAAAGTTATCTATTGCAAACCATGCAACTTCATGTATCCCGATGATAGTCATATCGTCGGATCCAAGCGTCTGTTTAGGGCCCTGTGGGAGCGTTGTAAAGCAAGAGATAAAGTGGCCATATGCTTGTTTATGTGTAAACGCAAATCTATGCCACGTTATGTTGCTCTGGTGCCAGTTTCAAAAGAAGATGAGGCCGAAAACCCATCGTACTCACTGCTATCGAATGATGGCTTTAAAATTGTGTATCTGCCGTGCTCTTCATACATTCGGAACATAGATTTCTCTGAATGGAAATCTTCAAAAAATCAAGCTCCTGACGAAGGATTGGATGTGTGTAAGAAGCTTGTAAAGAAGTTTCGTTTGGACTACAAACCTGGGGTTCTCTGTGATCCAGAGTTAGATCAGCTACAAACCCGACTACTAGCGTTAGCGTTCGATGTTAATTTTGAAACGATAGGCAGCCAGTATTTTCCAAATCCCGAACAACAAGACGATCGTATATCGGCTTTAATACCGAAATTTCAAGAAATTTTTGGCGAAGACGAAGAACCGGCGAAGAAGCGTTCCGCCCCATCAAACAAATCGGAGTCTGCAAGCGCTCCAAAGCAACCGAAATTGTCCGCTGACCGTCTAGATGACAAGGATTATGTCATGCAAATAGTCGAAAACAAGGCATTGGCTTCATGCACTAAGGATCAACTGCTGCAAATATTAGAAACTCATTTTAACAAAAAAGTGCCTAAGGCTACCAAAAAGCAGGATCTTTTAGAAATAATTTACAGTATTTAAATGAACACCACATTTTTTATTTATATAAAAAACAATTTATATGAATGCTAACAAAATTGAATTTGGAATAGTTGAGTCATATATGAGGTCTAATTACCGAATACGAAATCTAATTGTTGCTAATGCTTTGGAAGGCAGCTTCGGAAAATCGAATAAAAATGTTATTATTTTTTTCCAATCGTATACCGTATGCTTTTAGTTACTTTTGTAAAATAAAAAAAATTGAAAGTGTCCTAATATATATATTTTTTTATAATGTCAAAGTGGATTAGAACTGACAACTTTTTTGCAAACTGAAAATTTATTTATTCTGTAGTAAGAACGTATTACGATTGATTTAATATTAATAAAAAAAATATGGTACATGGCATGTGTATATGTACATTTAAATGGAGCCTTGGGGACCCAACAAATTTATTTTTTTGCACTCAGTCAAATAAAGGCTCCTCTCAAGACGGATACAAATATTAACCTTTTTTGGATACCCCGACGCTACATCCACTTATTTTTTGTGTATAATTTGGTCGCTTTGAGATAGAAAATCTTGTATTGTTGTTCTGAATAGGAGTCTAAACTACTTGACCGATTGTCATGAAATTTTCGCAGTATATTTGTATCGATCAGAAAGTAGCCATAAGCTATATTAGGTCTTACGTGGACAAAGCTCACATAAGCTATAAAAGGTATGAATTCTTTAAAATTGCATTTGCCCAATACTGTTTTTCGATATACTCAAAATATAGCCACAATATCCTGCACTTGCTTGCCTCTATCCTAGAAGAGTAATTGACTCAAAAATCATTCAAAAATCATGATCAAAATTCTTTCAGTTATTTCAGCGCTGTCACTTTTGGTATGGTAAATTCGTACAACTAAAAAATATTTCTGATCCTTCTGTTATAGATTATTATGTTTTTGTTTAAAAAGCCGTTTTTTAAACGCTAGCAAAAGAATGCTATGCCACTTTTTTCTTTGTTTATAATAATAGTACAGAAACAATTTGTACAAAAATGGGTATTTTACAGTTAAATTTGCTCTATAGAGAAAACCGGAATAAAAACAAATAACTGGAGAACAACTAGTGACTCCTTTGCAGCTTTGCTACTGTAGATCGTCGTCAAAGCTGTGTCAGAAATGCTTTTTGCGAAATGTGGAATTGAACTGTGGAAGTATTCTTATAGCAACGCCATGAAATTAGTTCAAGAAATTCATAAAATGAATTTGACTTCTATTATGGTAAATGAAAATAAAACTCTTGCGCAAAAGAAGTTATTTTCGAAAATCTTATTTACTGACTATTATAGAATGGCTTTAGTTTATGCACCAGAGGTAAAAGACGGATGTGTTTGAAAACATTTGTTGTAATGATTTACGTACTTGTTGGTATATTTCGAAGAAGACAATAAATTTTGCACAAATAATGCTATGTATTTTGTTGCCACCTAAATTGGTACACAATTTCTATGGCAGCGTTACATTAACAGGGTATTGCACCTAATACTGAATCAGTAGAGATTGATATTTTATGCATATGTATATTATGCTCTTTTGAAATATTCCATACTGTTTGCTCAAAGTACATATACAACCCATACAGATATTTGGTCAGATGACTCAACTTATATATACCTTCAACCAACGTTCCTTTGTTTTAGTATCAAAAGCGCTTAGTGTTAGAAGGGGCCTGGTGGTACATCGATGGATTCTTATCAACAAATGCTTTGAATTAAAGCACATTCAAAAGTAAGAAAATTATGGCTTATGACGTACTTAATGAACTTAAGTATTAAAACGTATAATTATCCTAACTTATAACTTATTACCTTTCGCTAAGAAATTATAGAGAAACAATTGATTTTTGTGAAATCGTCCAATTTGTATATGGCGATCTCTAAGGGAAGCGTCAAAGCAGACCATTTTCATTCGCTGAACTGAGCTTTGTAAACGTCTGATGCTTGTCAAGCTTTACGGAATAAAATGTAATAGCATGGAACATAAGGCCTTGGTAAAATGTGGGTTAAATTAGGTAACTTATGAGAGATGCCAGAAAGGGCGGGGTTATCTATACAGTTTAAGAAACTGCAATTTATGAATTATAGGGATAACATTAAGTTTCTATAAATCGATTAATTTATATGAGAGTTACCGAAATGGTAGTGACAATGCAGTCCACTTTCATTTTCTAAACGGTTTTTTAAGTGCACGATGTGTGCTAAATGTGGGTGAATTATGTACAACTGCTTGAGAGATATGGTGCTATATATGTAAAATCGATCATGGTCGTCTGTGTGAGGAACTGGAAGGGGCGTGGTTATGTCATCGGCTTTTCCCAGGTTTTATCAAGCAGTACAAATCAATACAATGATTAAAATCAAAATTACTGCGCCCAACAAGTTCAGAGTTACAGAGGGAAAAATGTGATTTTAGAAAATCGGTCAATTTGTGTGGGTGGTAGTTCGTAGTATGTAGGTAGTTCGTGCCGCTTACGGTCCATTTTCAGTCTCAAACCATACTTCAGTAAACCATTAATGGGCAACAGAACATAAGGGCTAAATCGAATATCTGGATAGAAGATATCGAAAGAGGCAGGTTTGATCGGTTATTTAGAATATTGTAAGTGGCCTCTAGCTAACAGACTTTGTTGGAAAGAAATGTCTACAAATGTCATAAACAGTTAAAAAATGGCCGAGAACAAGTTGAAGACGAACTTTCAACCGATAAAGGTCAAAAATCATCGATTAACAAGCAAAACTTGCTGATGATGTTGAGTTTCAAACGCATTAGTCAACTCAGTTTTAAAATACATTTCGGGTTCCAGAAGCATCTGGTATCGATTGGTATCAAAAGCTCTCAACTTAAAAAATCCGCCGTGTTAAAATTGCGAAAAATGAGACTAGAATCTATCCATACGACGCGGATAATTACAGCATGTTAAAGTTTATCGGGTTAAACTGCCAACGAGAAATATTATTTGAAAGTTAGGCGATGTTTACTTGAAGGTACAGACAACTTTTAGGTTTTGCATCACTACAATGCGTCATTTGCCAAAAATTTAACTATTGTGACTTTCTTCCATACAAATTAAACTGTTTCCAGAAATTCATATTATCCCCAGTAACCCCACATTGGTAAACTGGAGTAACTTAAATTTCTGTTCATTGCATTTATTTATTTGAAAAATTTGACCGTCCCTTCTGATGCCTCTAATATAAATAGTCCATTTAGTCGATATATTTTTAGATTCATATGTCTTACTTAATTGCAACAAATTTAGTCAAATTTGGAACACGCTGAAATTAAAATTTATGTCATTGTGGTACGATATCAATATCGATTTTTCAAAATAAAATTTTTTCTCTTTTTCATAATTATTGTCCGATATAGTGGCTTACAAATAAATTATTTAAACCATATATTTTTAGTTTTATATCTTTCTAGCGGTTGTTATGAATTCAGCCAAATTTGGCACACATTACGCGTTTGGTGAATTAAATTCAGCAAAGAAAATGGCTGAATTTTTTTAAATATATATTTTTAGCTTCATATCTTTCTAGTTGTACTGCATTCAGTCAAATTTGACATTTCGTGAAGTAAGTTTTGGCAATGAAAGTTGATGAGATGGTCACATCAGTTGTGGTACCTCCAAAACAAATCAAATTTATTCCCTGTAATCCCTAAAACACAAACTGTAAATATTTAAATTTTTAAAAATTGTATTGCATTATAATGCTTCGTAAAATATTAAAAAATCGACCAAATAACTAAGACCTCTCTGGTAATTCACGTACGAGTTACATAATCTTACCCACATATTCCTAGATTCATATCTTTCATTCAATTGCATTACATTCAGTATAATTTAGAACACATCATTTAGTATTTAGTAAACTTATCTACCGGCCACTACGTCTATTCTGGCACCCCTTACACTTTTGATGTAAGGTATATGTAAGTCAGTTCACCTAACCGAAATCTCTATACTGGCTTCTTATCAGAATACCCACCTAATTTTATAGTTTATCGTGCATTCAAAGAGGGTATTTTAGGATTGTCTCAAGGACTTTTCTGAAGTCGACACAGAAAGTGCAGAGAAATGCATTTCTACCAATTTCTCCATATTCACAAGCACATTTAGTCTCATAGACAAATTACATTCTTAGCACTATCGTAGATTATTAACCTGTTCAGCTGGCTGCGGGTGTTACCTTCCTTCATTCTTTTCTTTCCTCTCTTTGGACAAGTATGTAAATGGGAGCGTGTGTGGAGTATTTAAGGCTTTCATTGTTTGTGTTTTATTGTTTTACAGTTGTGCAAATATGCGTTTCTTAATTGTTACACTTATTGCAGTAATTTGTCATTCATTTATGGCCATGTTTGAGTATATAATTACATACTTTTGGTATAGTTGCATTGGTTGCTGAACTCTTTCACTTCTTTTCATTGTTTTTTCTGTTTTTCCACCAGCTGGTTGCCTTTAATAACCTGTTGTATAGTAGCTTTTGTTGTAAAAGCCTGAAAGCAAGTTACCAACACATACTACAATACACATTTGGTTCATCTTTCCAACGCATGCATGAGAATGCCTGAGTATCAGGGATGATAGAGATGTTGTTAGGTTGATAAGGACTTAACCCTGTATGATAGGGATTAATATAGGTGTCAGTAATGGCTTCGAACTTGACTCAACCTTTTGTATCGTATTATTACATTCTGAAATTGAGGTGAGAAATGCTTTCATGATGACATGTATTTTACTGTTGTTATTAAAGTACGAGTCAGAATACGGATAAGAAAAACCCTGAAAAATCTCAGTTAGGCGAACTTACTTAACATCCAGATATTCATGAAAAATATGTATAGTTAAACATTCCTAAATTTACCACCTCCGACTTAGACATTCATTGTTTAGCTGACTTTTTGGTTTGTCGATACTGTAGATTAAGACACAAAATATTAAATTTAATATACATTATTTGCTTATCTATTAAATTTATAATGTATATATTAGAAAAATAGTTACAAATATACCTCTGAAGAAGTGAATATTATGAAATATTATGCTTTTAAAACGTCTCTCAGGATATTTCAGATCTAGCTGTCTATTTCCTTAATCTGAACCATTTTTAAAACACCTCCATATATTATTGAAGGGCAATAAGGACTTAGCTTTTGTAAAAGTATGCCAGTGCTCGAGTTATTCATGGAAATATCTTTCAAATTTCTGTTTACATTTAAGATACTTAAATTTGTAAACGGATTTTTCATAATTTGTGTACCTTCGTCCGGTGAAATAAAGATATGTATTATTTAATACGGCAAAAATTTAACACTCAGAAAGAAGCGTTAAAAGTACGAAGTTGGTCGAATGTGTTTCATCACATTTTAGGTTAATTTACTTTGTCTGTTGGATGATGGGAACAACAAGTGCTGTCAATCTCTACGAAACTCATTGAGATCCGACATATCTTACATACATATGTAGTCTGGGATTGTAAATGGACTGTATACTATTGTTCATTGTATTGCTTTGTAATATTTGGCAAAATTTTTACAATATTGATCGATTAACAATGTCCCTTCCAGTACGTCCCACGTAAACGGACAATTTACCCCATACATTTTTACGTTTATATCTTGTATTTAATTTGATAAAATTCAATCGAATTTAATACACGCTAAGCATTTGCTGTAATATTGACTGAAAATGAAAATAGGCCGCATTCTTATCCCTGGTCAAACTTGAGATAAATCGACAAAGCAACTGCACTCCTTCTGTTATTTCTCATACAAATGTCCGATTTAACTTTTACATATGTAGCTTAAAATATTTTAAGTAGGGATGTGGGATTAATCGGTTTATCATACTTTTTGATTAACCCATATTTCAAATAATTTGAATTTCATTTCATTAAATTTGAATAATTTATACAAAATTCTAAAAGAAAGGAATGTCCAAGAAACATGTTGTTTATGTACCAAAAAGTGGAGTAAAACTTTTTGAGTGGCACACAATATAAAATGTGAATGAAATACAATATAATCACTTATTGAATATTTGATTATTCAATTGTTCGATCAATCAATTAACCAAAATAACGCCTAATTGATTCATTTGATAAATCAATTAATCGCACGTCCCTAATTTCAAGCAGTTGTACAGAATTCAGCCAAAATTGAGATATAATATGCGTTTAGATTTGGTTGTGAGAATGAAAATTGACTGCATTGCCATTTCCCGATTTATTGAAATTTAATTTTTGCTCTGTAATCTCCAATTTGTAGACCGAAATAATTTAAATTTTTGTCAAGCATATTGTATTTTAGTGCCTAATAAAATTTAAAAAAACTAATCGAATAACAATTTACAAATAACTTAATCTTACACATATATTTCAACATTAATGTTTTTCATAAAATTTCATTATTGCCACGCTACAAATTGTCTCAAAGTTGATGATCTCTGTATAATTTATAAGCGGAAGTCTGCAGGAAAAACATTTGTTGTTAAGAACCTGGCGATTTACCGGTCTCCTTCTGGCATATGTAAAATATCTCTCATGGTTTTCGTTGTATATTCGATTTTACAATATCTCAGAAAGCTGTTTGTTCCTATAAGTTAACCCATTCGTAGCACCAGACTTGTTTTTTTTGGCATTATCCACTTTTAACGAGTTAAATCGCTAGTTATTCCAAACAAATATGCAGGCAAATAAAATTGAAATTCACGGATAAATTTACTAAATAAAACATAAAAACGGGGTCAAATTTATTTAAATAGTAATATTAAATATTTAGTAGTTAATTGAATTTAACCACTTTTTTCGTTTTACAAGTGTAAGTTCATTAAGACAACATTTTTCGAAAAAGAAGATTATTACGCTTTTCTCGTGATAAAATTTTGTTGCTAAAGTGCGTGTGTGATGCTTTAAGTCAAAGACATATAAACTGCATAACGTTAGTTGTCTTGTGAGAGAAAGGAAACAATCGAATACAGAATATAAAAAACAGCTTTGTTTAAATTGAATTTTTGGAATCGTTCATTAAGCATAAACTAAGAACAAACCGTCATTTTTCATGGTAATCCGCATTTGGTATGCATTTCTATTTATCACTCATCAAAGCTGAATTCATCGTTTATGTGGATTAAAAATATGCAGCCAGTTTTTTTTTGAAAGGCATTAAAACATTCGAATAATATTGGCATCACTTGGAAGGCCAAGCCTTCAAGTCCGGTAGAATATGAAACCTTTTTAAATCCATAATTTCCTTAAATTTGTCATAACTACTCCATAAAACTGGAGCATAATAACAATTTCTTGGCATTCCGAGGTGTCAGAACCAATAAATTTAACCTGAGTTTTTTTTTGGAGGAATGCTATTTTTTATGCTTCTGAAGTAATGTTCACAAAGTTGTAAAAATGTAATTTTATGCCATAAATTGGATCAGATTCAACAGAAAGTATTTGAAAAGATTAGCATTACTTTGATATCCGTAGTTGAGAAATAAACACATTTAAGACTAGACACTCTGTTCCTGTTCACCAGGAAACAATTTCATGAGACAAATTTTTTTTGTATTGGTTTTCGACACTTAAATCGTACCAACATAAGTTTTTACGTTCGATAAAATTATAAAATAGCGTTTTTGGTATTACAATTTCATTTCACAATTTTACAATAATATTATTAAACACGTTATGCCGTAAAAATGTAAGTTGTCTCGATTTTATTGTTGGAAATCAGCACGAAAAGGCTGACAAGAAAATTTCCCTAGCAATAATACATATTACCATCAGCAAAAAATTAGCTTCAAATTTCACGACCAATTTTTTTTGTATAGAGTTTCGCCATGAAAAGTCAGCATAACACAAGGAATTGCAAATTTTTAGAAGCAATGCAAAAAAGGCTTTCCTGTAGAAGTTCCTCCACCCCTTTTTGGTAGATACAGCAAGTTGAAACTTATACAAATTATCGCTTTTGACACAGGAAAGCACAATTTATTTTTCAAATTTTCGTGTTTGAATTATAAATAATACAAAACATAGAGTTTTCCAATTATTTGAATTTTAAAATAAACAATTATTTGAATTTTAAAACAAAAAATGCTGTTACATACTCTTAACATATATATATTTTGTGGGGCATTGCAATTTCAACAATTTAAATCAATTAACAGTAAATTTGCTTAATAAATACAATATTAATTTAAATTTGGTTAATGAATATATTTTTTTAATAACTGCCTGGCACAACTTGAAAAACATGATTTTTGATAAGTGCAAATATTTGGTCAAACTTACAAATAATTATAACCTACTAATCTAGACGTAATAAACCAGTATTGGTGGAAAAGTTCTGAAACGGCAATATTGATTAGGACGTCAAAATGCGAAGAAGAAAATTGAGTGAGAGAGAGAGAGAGAGAGAGAGAGAGAGAGGGAAAGGGAAGAAAGAGGAAGTAGAGTCGATAATTTACTATATATCATCGTTTCTATTTTGTTATGTTACAATTTCTTTTAATATTGTTTCTACTGAGAAATGATCCAATATTATTTGCTGGTTCTTTGCTCGGTTCAAGGCAATTTCTTTAACAACTGTTTATAATTGCTAATAATTTAACAAATTATTACTTAGTAGACTTTATTATTCAAACACTTGGTTATAGTAACAGCTGACTGGACGGATAACTACTTTGGTATTCGCCAACAAATTATTTTCAGCGCCCTTACCTGTTTGTGCTTTCTCGATAAGCATTACAACCTTAACGGTCCATAACTTCACAACACAATTGAGAAGTTTTCCCCACTGGTACGAAAATGCTTTCAACGAAGAGCGCTAGTCAAATACAGGGTGGCGCAATAGAACGTGCATATTGCATCGTTTTTTTTTTGCGGGGTAGAAAAAGTGCGGGCGGGTGGGCGCCTACATCGTTGGGTTGGCGGGCTCATGGAGTTTTAGTCGCTATGAATCACTTCGGAGGGAAGCGTCGCGCATTTTACGAGAACTCTCGTTCATATATTGCTCTTAGGCGACTATATTGTGCTGAATATGGACTACGGCGAATTAGTGAAGCTCCGAGTGCTAATTTAATTAAAATATGGGTAAAGCGTTTTGATGAGACCGGTTCAACATTTAAACCACAATCAAATGGTCGCCCAAGAACATCTAGGACCGAAGACAATGTTGAGAGAGTTATGGAATCAGTACGAGGAAATCCACAAATGTCGACTCACAAGAGATCGTCTGTCTTACAATTATCGCGACGAAGTTTGCAACGAATTTTAACATTGGATCTTAAACTGCATCCATATAAGCTGCAATTAACACAAGAATTGAAAGAGTCTGACTTCATAGCAAGGCTCGCATTTGCTAATGAAATGCATAATCGATTTTCCAATTTTGACAATATCCTTTTCTCTGACGAGGCTCATTTCCTTATGAATGGGTTCGTAAACCGTCAAAATTGTCGTTACTGGAACAGTGAAAATCCCAAAATCAAACACCAGGAACCATTGCATAGTCCTAAAGTGATAGTATGGGCAGCAATCTCTGGCAGAGGAATAATTGGTCCTTTTTTCTTCGAAAATGCGCGGGGCCAAAACGTCACGGTTAATACGGAACGCTATGTTGAGATGTTGGCCGGATTTTTGGCTCCAGAAATTAAAAGTTCAAGAATAGTGAATTCCAGAACTTGGTTCCAACAAGATGGAGCTACCTGTCACACATCAAATGACTAAATGGCGGTGGTGAAGCAGATGTTCCCTTGTTTCGAAAAGAGGTGATATCCCATGGCCCCCACGTAGTCCAGACTTGACGCCTCTTGACTTTTTTTGTGGGGACACCTCAAACACAAAGTCTACAGTAATAATCTAAGAAACATCGTTCAACTCAAGGAGAATATCTGTGGTGAAATGGCAGCCATTACACCAGTATTACTGAAGAAAGTTTTCAATAATTTTCGTTTGCGGTTAGAGGAGTGCCGTCGTAGAGAGGGTCACCATTTAGATGATGTTATTTTTAAAAAATAAACTCCATTTATTACTCTACAATGCCTTAGATTTATTTTAACCATACCTTTTGTATTTATTTTTTAATCTATTTTTCAAATATGCACGTTCTATTGCGCCACCTTGTATAACTCAATTGTCACAAGTTCTTACCTAGGCATGCAATTTTGTTGTTTTTTGTTTGTTTGTGACGCAAATGTCAACCAGCACAGCTTAATGAAAAGCTGAAAGTATACCTTCTGTGTGTTATGTTAGTGTTTGAATTTACTATTTTGATTCTTAACGAAATTTGATTTTGGTTTTGATTTTTTGTTTCTTATTTTTTTCAACATTTCAAAAATTGGCTGAGATTTTTAAGTGTTGAAATGTAATTGCTCTGATGTTATGGGATATAATTGGTAGTATTTTGGATTCCATTTAATTATCACGAGTTATCGTCTATTTCGGTTTTAAAATGGCCCCTAAAATGAGCCATTTTATACATTTAATTTCCATCTCTGACCAAATGTAATAAGAGGAAGTAGATTTGCGGATGCAAAAAATGCGAAAATAATGTCGTGTGTGAGTGTGTGTGTGTGCGTGCGTGAGTGACTGAACGTATGTGTATAATTTAAGTAATTAACACTCACTTATGTTGGAGTCACACGATTAAAATGTATTTTTTCATATTGTACTTCTGATGTCGGGAAGGCTTTGCTCCAACTGCTGCTGTTATAATTTTAAAACCACCGCCGCATGCTACAGTATATTATGTCGTTATGCGCCAAACGGAAGCGGAATTGTGCAATAATGAAAAAACTTTTAATAATGTTGCGAAAACCCAATAAACACTCACACAGACACGTTGCGCCTCACACTCTCACACACTTGAGCGTGGAAGAAATTAATGGTCCAAGTGGCAAAGAACCATGTACCAGAAACTGATGTTATTAATCTAGTGCGAGGCCTTAGCATGAATATCATTTGCATTTGCCTTTGAGCGTGCGTGTATGTATGTTTCTGTGTGTATGTGTTGGTAGCGCATATACCTCATATGCGCTGGTAAATGTGTTTGTGCACACCGAATATCCTGCAAATGCTGCGGGTTCTCATTTCACTCATTTATCCAGTCAGTCATCCACTTATTCTTTCTTTTTGGACTGTTGTTAATTTGTTAACTCTCTTCCTTTATAGACGAAGAATGTTAAATTTATATTTATAATTAAAGTTAATTAAAATGGTTTCATTAAAGGCTAAAAGCCCTCATTTTTTACGGCCAAAGGTTGCTTATAATTTCAATTTCAACCCCCAACGCTGTTTGGTCTATTGTGGGAAAATGAATTAGTGAGATTGATGTCGGGAAAAGAAATCAGACTAATCATTTTTGCTGCGCCAACAAAATAGCGGAAAATGAAATGGCAAAACTTGAACGTTGTTCAATAGAGACAGTAGAGAGTTGATGAAATAATGAAATTGTATCATACTGTGTGACACCTTTAAATGATTTTAGTCTAAAAGTAAATTAACATGACATTTAAAATGACAATGATAATATTTGCCGGAATGGCAATCATTTTGTGGACGATATACGTTATGAGAATTTAAAATTTAAGATTTATGAGCTAAAAAAAGGATTTTATGGAGAGTTTTTTTTTTTTGTATTGTTGGGAATTTTTGCGGAAATGTTTTGATCGATTGCGCTAAATAAACTAAGGGGGAAAGTACAGTTTCGAAGCTAATTATGTTATCAGTTTGCTGGTGTTAATGACTAAACATAATACTGTTGTCTTTATATATGTATATGTATATTTGCACGGACGTTATGCTAAAACGCCGAAAATGAATGAGATTGAAATCCATTTTCACACAAATTAACACATTAAAAATGAGCTCCTAGTTAAATTTACCGCAAATTGCATTTCCAATAATGTGACGAAAGACAGGTAGGAGTTTTATGAGCGTCTGATTACTGCTTTGAAATGGCTTTATCCCTAAAATGGGCAGGAAATTTGTCTTTGAAAATGCCATTCATCCGACTGATTGGTTTCGTTGCGACGGAAGGCATGACAGTAGTTTTTATCTACGTTATTTACGATGATAGAAAAGGATCTCTGATGAGATTACGCCAGATCGCATTAAGTGTTAGAACTATTAGAACTATTTACAATAAAATGTTAATAATTCCGAGTCTTCAAAATTACTGATCTGATTGGTGTCAATATATTTATTTACTTACTTAGGTGACAACTAGAATAGAATAGAAATCTATTATGCCCTGCAAGTGGACAAGGATTGCGCTCATTTGGCTTTCTGCAATTCTTCTACAACCCGTAGCTCAATGTTCTGATAGCGTCTCAGAAAATTGATACTTTCAACGGAATTTTGAGCGCACCCCTCTGCGCTACCCACCGATTTCATTCCCGGGAACTTTTAGTTCTGGAGCGCATTGATTCCTTCATGATGCTGTCAACTCACGATTCGCACGATCTCGTCGATATCACAATGCAGCTAAACAGATACATCGTCTATGTTATGAACCAGGATTCCATTCTGTGCAGTAAGAAAAGTGAAAATACTTTAAGGTGCAGCTATATTTTTGTTTATTGACTTGTGACCGACCGATTATCATTTCCCGATATTGCCATTTATCATTATATGAGCTGTGATCATCCCGATGTGTCTGACGTACACTTTGAGTAGTAGAGAAATCAGCTAGTCTGGTATATGCTTCTCAAATTGAGATGTTCGTTAAACTATAGGCCCCATTAAGTAGGGGCGTGCGTGTACACTCACTGAGTGTGAGAAGCTCTTCTATATATTATTCTTATCTTGGAATGCAAGCGAATTTGCTGGTAGAGTATTTTGCCAGTATATTGCATTCATAACACATAATATCATTCGCATTAATCTCCTCCTAATTCCTTGGCTGACACCGTTTATTTTATTAATATGGAACCGAAGTAAGTATGTAAAATCTTTTACCATCTCAAAATTATAATTTTAATTGTTCGCACAACATCCCAAGTGAGCAGATTCTTTATTAGTCCAAATAAAGAAATTGATTTTATTCTCGTTTACAGTTAAAAATACTCTTTCGATCTCCGTCGTAATGATTGAGAAGTCTCGGGGCTTTTTTTTAAACAACAATGAACAGCCTAAAAACGGTTTTTATTAAAGATTGCGCTTAGTAAGATTTTTGTCCAGATTTACCGAAGACTTCGTTTTGCACAATTTTAGTCTACAAAATTGAGTAACATTGTCAAAAATATCAAATTCGGCCATAGTTGCATACAGTTTTGCCTCCTCGAACTGCCGAAGAATGCTTTATAACTGGCGAAAAGGCGATATGTACAAATCCGTTTTTGTGTGCTTGAATTTGGTTGATAATTTATCCCTTTGTATGCTTACCAGGTCTAAGAATGCAATATTCATACTATACTTGACTGAACCTTAAAAGCGATGAGTAAAATATAAACCTCACGGTTGTTAGTAAATACAATTAAGAGAATTATCTTAGATTCCAATTATATTGCATGTATTCGATGAGCAAAAATCATTTCCGAGATTCAATTACTTAAACAGCTTTAGCAGTAGATCAGGTCATAGCATCCCTAGTTTTGATCTTATTGTATATTCGCATCCTTTCGGTAGCGCAGCCAGTCTATGCCACAGATTTCCATCGTTATATGATTCTGTACATTCATTCTTTACGATTAGCCTTTCAATCTTTCTATAACGTTTTTTTCGGTTTATATGTCGTTCCTTACAGTGATCGCTGCCAGCATGCGTTACAATTGGCTGTAGCTTTCTCATGTATGCAGCGTCTAAGGAAAAGGCATAATGCTGTATATAATATTACTTCAATGTCCCAATGGGGTGTTTTCATGCTCTGGTACATGTTTTGTGACAGTTGCCACGGAATATATAATATTTTGGGACTTTGTTTTAGGGACATTTGTGTCGCTGTGGTTGCGATAGTTTTTAAAATTTAAATTCGGCTGTCTCAGGGTATGGGCTTTGCGATGCCAAGCTTTTTTGAATATGGTTATTCACACAATTCACTTTGTTTAATCTCATCGGTATCTTATGTAAAATTAAGTGGAAATACGGGTCTACATATTGTATGTAATCCATCCCATTTACCTCTGCCACAGTATGAGCACGTATTTCACTAGTCCGATTAATAAAAAGAAAAATAAATTGTCTTGCATCCCAGGAATGAGGTATGTGAGAGCTTCTCATATTCAGTGAGCTTACACGCATCCTGTTTTTAAACTCACTCGGTATCTACAGTTTAACGACGATTCTGTACATCATAATTTGAAAAGTTCTATTTACCAGACTTGTCGAATACTCGACTGTTATCCAAATAATGATAGGTAGGAGTTGAACCTGCCATTATGCGAACGATAGTTGCATGTATTAAACATCGCTCGCTGGTCAGTCCGAATGAATATGGTGTAGAGAATTAGTTTAGAGTAATAGTTAAAAATATAAAAGATGGTTTTTTTGGTGCACTTATTCAAATTCTCAGTAATAATTATTTATTTTCCAATTTTTTTTAATTTTTTGGAATACTGCATTATAATATATATTTTAAAAGTAAATATTATATTTTTATATTGTAAAATACCGATTTGAATGCATTATGTCAAAATCAACTAAACTATTGGGGCATTTGTAGAATTAAACCACTAGAAAGGAGTATTAAGTTTGCAAGTCGTTTTGTGCTTTTATTAACTTACCGAGAAACGCAACATAACTTCGTAAAAATATTTTCCCAAATTAATTTTCACAATATATTTTAGTGGAAGTGCTTTAAAAATATGTTTAAATTTAAAATTTGTATTTTAATTGTTTTCTGCAGTATCTATATATATAAAAATGAATATCTGTCTGTCTGTGTACAAAAATAGTTTGTAAGAGAACTCCTTTCACACGGCGTACCTGATCTCCATGAAACTTTCAGGACTTATTCGTGTCGGCCAGGAGAAGGTTTTTAACTATGTCCGAAGGTCGAAATCGTCGGAAAAGTGGAAAACTGGACATTTTTCATCTATATATATAAAAATGAATATCTGTCTGTCTGTGTACAAAAATAGTTTGTAAGAGAACTCCTCTCACACGGCGTACCCGATCTTCATGAAACTTTCAGGGCTTATTCGTGTCGGCCAGGAGAAGGTTTTTAACTATGTCCGAAGGTCGAAATACAATTCGGTCCAATTAGACAAAGGGGCGTGGTACCTCCCA
The DNA here is from genome assembly GCA_019455685.1 of Philornis downsi. NCBI lineage: Eukaryota > Metazoa > Arthropoda > Insecta > Diptera > Muscidae > Philornis > Philornis downsi. The sequence continues at coordinate 114,451 of JAHXMU010000320.1, forward strand.
TACAAACAAAAAATTAAAAATCAATTATTTCTGCTCCTGCTTATGGTATTTGAACAAAATTTGGTGCGTAGGTTTGGTGTACATATCTTAAGTGCTACTGCAAATGTGGGCGGGATTGGACAATGGGGCGTGGTACCTCCCATACAAACCATAAATTAAATATCCAATATTTCTGCTCCTGTTTACGGTATTTGAACAAAATTTGGTACATCGGTTTGGTGTACATATCTTAAGTGCTGCTGCAACTATGGGCGGGATTGGACTATGGAGAGTTGCACCTCCTATACAAACCACAAATTAGAAAGCAATTATTTCTGCTCCTGCTAACGGTATTTAATTTTGTATTTCGGTTGAGTGAACATATTTTAAGTTCTTCCGCAAATATAGGCGTTTCTTATTATAATAGACCGATTGGCATGAAACATTTCCAATAAAAATAAAATTTGAAGGCAAAGCAACGCTTGCCGGGTCGGCTAGTTGCCTGTATAGTATAGTGCAGTGCCCAGCAAAAATTGCCACAAATTTAGGTCTACCACAAAATTTTTTTTTTTTTTACCCAGTGCTCGATCGCTGTTTGCATTCTTTAGACAGTGTATTTTGGTCAAATATTGTACCGTAATTCCAATAAGTTTTTACAAACAGTATCAAACAAAAAATCGAAATGACCTTTGTATAAAAGTTTCAATTGAGAGTCGGATATTTCGATTTTTGTTTTCAAAAATTATTATTGCAAAAACATGCTATATTGCTTACCGTTTCGACTACGATTGTAAAGTTAAAACGGGTGTTGTACATAATAATTATTGTTGCAATCTTACAATTTTACTACGCTGTAAAAATGTAACGGTGAAACGTACGAGTATTTAATTTAGTTTCGTCAATTCTTCCATATAATAAGTTCTATAATATTTTTCTAGATATTTTCTCAAATGTCGAATATTAAAATAGAACTCATCTAATTCCCTAATCCGTTTAGTATATTGCGAGAACCCATTTCTAAACTTAGATGCCGCATACAATGGTTTCCCATAGAAGAAAGAATAGCCCCGATTGACGTTGGTAAACAATCTGTGTACCAAACGTCCATCTTAATAAACTGGCACAGTATTGCCCGTGTCTGTGTCTGTGTAAACTGATTGCTGTAGTATTACTTCCGCTTCCGGCTTGCAATATATTTCGTTTGTAACATTTAACATAGATAGATTCATATGGGGGAAAAAAAGTGAAAAAACCGCCAGTAAAATAAAAACGTTTATATGTTCGCTATGCATGAACAAACAAGATTGTTGTTTCTTTTTCGACGGATAAAACATAAAAACCGTCAACAAAAAGTACCGAAAAATCCCGAACAACTAATACTACTGCTTTGGTAAATATTTTCGTGTTTTTCTTAAACAAATATGTTATTTTTCGGAGCAGGTTTTTTGTGTTTCAAGTGCTGTGGCAAAGAATGAAATAAATTTCATAGTTTACATATTGTAACAAATATTTTTTGTGTGCATGTAGTTAGTACGTATATACATACGTATATATATCTGCATGTGCGTCCGACTCACATGTATCCTTTTTTGGATTATTACAAAGGCAAAGGACTTGGCAGCCAGCGAAAAACGAGAACGACTGCTCTACATGTTTACATGCCACAGTACTTTGTAACGGTTGGTGGTACGAATAGCAATGGACTTTTCCCTTTTTGAACATTTCAATTTGGTGGATGTCATATGTGGCGTATGAGTGCCATTAATTAAATGACATTTCGCTCATAACTGACTTCAGAATGGCCTCCGCTGCCGTTGTTTATCCCATCGCCCCATTGATAATGGTGAGAAACAAGGCGGATGTGAGGGAGGGGGTAAGAGCGAACGTAGATTCTTGTACTGGCATGAATGAGTTAATATTTGACAAATGATAAATTAAATACTGAAAAGCATATAGTGCTATGTTGAAAAACAAAACAGATGAACAAAATTTTCAACGTAGAATTAAGGAAAAGGAGTTGGGTAGATAGAGAAAAAAAAAACATTTTTCAATATACATGGTTAACTTATTGAAAACATGGGAAAATATGTGCTCCAAATGACTCCGAAGGTACACTTTGCAATAACGTGAACATGGAACGCCAAAAGCTATTTATTGACTTTCTTGGTTTGATAAAACGAAGCTTATTGACGTTTACTTAATTTAAACAATTGTATTTCAAAGTTGGATTACATTTTCATATCTTACATTGAAAATAGAAGAACCTGTTCTAAGAGTAGTAGGTAAGGATGGATTCGACACAAATTGGGTTTCCCCATATCACAAATTTCAATTTGCCTGCCGTTCTTAATTGGTAAGAGACAAAGTAGCTGATGGTGACATTTCGCAAAAATTGCAGCGCATTTGAGATAGGTACATCCATTTTCCTCAATACTTAGCACATCTATTAATACGTTAGAGATGTCACAGATGTCTTATCTAGCAAGAAATGCACATTCTTTCTAGAAAGTAATGTGTTTAATAACAATATAATGAAGTAATAACATAGTAATATAATAAATAATAAAGTAGAATAATAATATAACAATATAATATAGTGTAATATAGTAACCTTTTTAACAGTAACCTTTTAACAGGTTCTTGTAATTTCGATCGTTAGTTACTGAGCTACTGTGCTTTAAGCAACACCATTTTCACCATTTTCGTTTGTTGAAAAAATATTACCACAAAACGTTGCTATTCCCAAACGAATCACTTCCTAGTAACCCGTAACAAATTCTTCACAGAAGTATATACCTAAAAATTATATAGAGTTGTGAAATGAGGCGATGATTTTCAAATTTAGAACGAGATCGTATCGTATGAGCACATTTGGTAGAAACGCTACACTGTAAATATCCAAACAACAGAAAACGTAATTTTCATCGTAAAGATATTAAACACATAAATTTACTGTTTTGCATGAATATTAGGAAAAAATGTTTTTCAAATTAATGCCGCGTTTGCTAACAATGGAACTAAAACATCATAGTACTTAAATGCATAAAAAATATAACGAAACTAAAGTGGGTCTACTACTATAGTTGAATAGATTTGGTGAAAGCAGCACAAAGCGATCAAAAACGCAGAAATGGCAACGCAGTTTATGGGTTCTGTATTTTGGGATGCATATGGTCTTCTTTCAACGATCATTTTGAAAGAAGAAGAACAACGAACAGTCAATATTATATGGTTCTCTTTGATCTTTTGGAGGATGAAAAAAAAAAAAGAAAAAAGAGATTTGGTGACGAAATTTGGTGCCCAATACAATACATTGTACCACAAGTATTCTCTGGATCCAGCGCTCATTATATACGTAGAAATTTTAAAATGACACTACGAGGAAAATGATTTGGTTAAATAAATAGATCCTTGTGGACACTGCAATGTATTTTGAGGATCTTGACAAATCATTCTGTAAAAAAGTTATCACAAAATTTAAAAATCGTTGGACTGAAAAAGAACCTAATTCCGCAAAATTTAGTTTTTGATTCGTTTGTCCTAAGACGTCATTCTTGTAGAAAATTGTTGGATGTGGACTGCCTTGCCAACATCTGTACTACCTTCTGAAACATATTAGCCACGCTTCGTTTATCAAATATTTATACCCTCTATCGTGAATTAGAGAGTGTTATAAGTTTGTCAATCGGTCTGAAACCATTATAGATAATGTCTTTTGACACCATCAAGTATATAAATGTAAGATTAAGTATTATTAATTCAGTTTATTTATTAAAGTTCATAAAGCTTAGTTTAGTTTTCAAGTAGCGTAGAGTCGTTAAAAAGCAAATTAAATATCAAGTTCATAGTAATAAGATAAATGTTCGACACCGGCAACTTTACTAATCGACATCAAAACTTGAACTGAACTGCACTTTGTCTCCTCTTGTTCGTCTCACATTAGCAACACCCAGACTGCAGGCTGCCGTTCGCCTACACCTCTCTCTTGTTACCCTTCTACATAAATATTGTCGTATATAATGGTTGTCGTAAAAATCTATGTTGATCTCAGAATGTCCGTTCATCCGTTGCCGTGCCTGTTGAAAGTACGATGCATGTGGAACAGAACTAAGATATAGGAAGTTGAAATTGTGTACGAACATGTCTGTCTCACAGTCAAAGACAGGTTAGATTTGAAATTTGGTTAAGTCGTTGTGACGAAACCGCCCAAGCAATAGAAGAAAATTTCAATTTTTTACAATTTCACCATTTTGTTCACAAGAAGTATATGATCCGTTTGAACAAGTTCACAATACGACAATTTGAATACAAACATTTCAGCATAATTTTCTAAAATTTAACAACGTGTAAACGTCTGTATAATCGTATAAAATTGTTGCGACAATTTTACCAAGACATATGTAAAATAGTTTTAAATGAAAACGTTTCATTTTTTGTCCAATTTGGAATGGCGCAGATTTTTGTATGCATAGATATGAAAAGAAATTGTAATGGTGGGTGTGGTTGTTGAATATAAAAAATATAATTTTTATTGGGAAAACATTGTTTCGAACACCAAGTTTCACAAGTAACAAATTTTGTTCAGCAAGGAAAACAAAAATTACCTAACATAAGCACTAAATCCTCCTGTAAAGAAATGAAAATTTTCAGCTTTCATCATTTATTTCTGAAAAACAGACAATATATGATAAAAATGCGAAAAGAAGCCTTACAAATTGCAAATGCTTTTCATACACTTCTTAATGACACTGTTTTAATTGTATATACATTTTATATATTATATTTTATTTAATAACAATTATATAAATATACAATTTATATGTATATTTTATAAATTTATATTCATATTTTATATTTTCACATTTTATTTAATTTATATACATATTTTAGTGAATAATCCACTGGAGAAACGGCTTAAATCGGCATATTATTTACGAGTATGAAAACAGGGTGTTTCAGCCATCACTGCGGATTGCAATTCATGGTGGCGGGTAAATAAAGTTCCTACTTTGCTTATTCTATCTGAGCATACTTGCTTGAAATTTTTGTCGCTTACAATTCGAGTAAAAAAAGTTACGAAGAGAAATATTTTTAGATTTTTTGATCAGATATTTTGAATCTGATTTTGATTTAACTTCACGTGATTGAGACTACTGGGTTAAGGTCGAAACACGACATTTCCTTTAATTTGCAGTTATTTTATGTGGGACTGCTGGCGTCTGTTACGTGTCAAATTTTCAATTCTTTTTATTTCTTTATATTGTAGCTGACACATCTTATGTGGACTTATTTATGTATGTACGTAGACATTTTCATTTCGGATATACACATGGCCATATGCATGGGTATGTGTGTTGCCATAAAGTCAATTAGGTCTATTTCAATTTCTCTTTATGGTTGTAGTGTTTTTCTATTTGTCGTCACCGTTGAGTACTAAATTAAACGGAAATTACATTTAAGTATTCATTTCCTGTTAATTTACATAGAATTCGTGCAATCAACACTAGGGTGTGTCAATTGTTGCACTTGTACATGTTATTTATATTTATAATTGTCTAACTGAATGTGACTTAGTGGATAGCAGAGTGGTCTGCGAATGTTGAAACGGCAGAAGGAATCGAATGTAAATGGAATACTCAGCAGGAAAACAAATATATAAAATACTTTTGTGTGTATGTGTTACTGTACCAGGAATTACAAAGGCAAGCAGAGGAAACTATTCAATGTCATTGACCATAAAGAAAAAAAGTGGCATTTACGTATGAACTCATACGCCTGGATAATTTTAGCTTGTTACATGAATAATTACGGATTGGGAGGAATAGTAGGCGGTCATGGAAACAGCGTGAAGTTTCTTTGGAACTCAAAATGTTCGGTATGTTGTAAACACACACGTTTAATTAAAAATAAATGAAAATGATAGATATAAGTCTGTGCTTACAAGGAAAAATAACTTAAATTTAGTTAGGACAAGGTTGAGTAAGTTCGTTATTATTTTTGTGTTGAATTAGATGCATATTTATGTCCTACCCCTATTCCAAAATTCAGTATAGTTTACAAATTATAGTAATTTTTCAAGACAATGATTTTCTTTAAATAGTGATTAGTAATAGTTATTATCTATCATGTCCTTAAGAGCCACTTTGTTGTCTAGACTTGTATTGAAAATTTGTTGAAAAACATTTAATTACTCAAAAGTTTAAATACCAAGTTGAGTTGTTTTTTCTTGTAAGCACAGAAAAATATTGGGGAATAAACATTTCAGACATTTGACGTATGTCATACATGGAAAAATTTTATTGAAATTTCGCTATAACCGATTCAAACGTAAAAATGCGAAAAATTTTGTTATGGTGTTATTATCAACTTGCAACTATTATTTTTTAAGAATTTGTGATAAAATGTCAGCATTTATTTAAAAACTAGATTACAATTTTTGCAAAAATTAAATTACCAATTTTATTTCTTCATGAAACGCGAGATGTTGATGGCATTGTGAAAATAAAATTTTTCCAATAAAATGAATTCTTTCAGCTCAAAACGAACATGATGGGATTAATGTAGTAAAAGTAATTACTATTTTTCATTTTATTTGAAATGAAATCATCTTTAATTACTTCGGAATCATTACCGTTGACACGAGTAATGGGAATTCAAGAAATGCCCTTGTAATTGGTTTGAATAAATTGTTATTAAACTATTAATAAATTAGTTTTGAAGGTATGAGACTGTCATCCTTTCATTTCATTTCATTTCATTTTTTTTATTTTTATTTATTTTAAATATCTAAAAAGGGACAGTTTAAAGTTGTTTCTAGACATATCTTGCATTCCCATTTAGGATATTGAATTCAATTAATCCGCGATTCAAAGCAATATGTGGAGCATAAATTGTGGAATGCTGTGTTACATTAAATATATGATGATATTTGAGTGATCTCGGCGGAATATAAAACGGTATAAGGGAGAATAATTCAGAGCAATCAGTTATATCAGCTATTATATCGAATACAAATAACAAGGTATGATAAATACGGCAATATTGCAATGGCTGTAAGCCCAGTAAACAGCATCTGGAAATATAAGGAGGCACAAAATCACCAAAGTTAATTGAAGGGGACTCCAAACAATAGGGGCATATTCCAACTTTGATCTTACATAGGAAGTATACACTATTTTTAAAGTATGTGGATCAGTGAAATCGGAACAATTTCTTCTAATATGCGCTAGTATAGAATAAGCTATGAGGATAATATAATTTATATGCGAGGTGAAAGTCAGCGCTGCATCAACAACAATATCTAAATCCATTTCACTTTCAGTAGTGAGGAGCCTGTAATCGTCAATTTTGAAAACCAGTTGAATTGGATTACGAGACCTTGAAAATGATATATGGACAAATTTTGATAGACGTAATGAAAGTTTATTCAGGGAACACCAGTCAAGAAGATTATCTAAATCGTTCTGAAGATCTAGAGCCTCAGAAATATTAGAAATTTTGTGATATATTTCTAAGTCATCTGCATATAAAAGAAAATTTACCTTTTTAGAACAGAAATATCATTTATAAATAAATTAAACAATAAAGATCCCAAAATATTACATAGCGGCACGCCAAATGTTTCGAAATACGGAAGAGATTCATAATCAGTAAAAACGTAAAACACTTTAACACCAAAGAATGAAATCCCATAGATTGCAAATAAGCACAAAGTATATTATGAGATACTTTATCAAATGCTTTAGCGAAATCGGTGTAAACTGTTTCAACTTGATGTCCAAGTTTAAATGGTAAAATGCAATATTCTGTGAAAATGGTTAAATTTGTTGTGGTAGATCTACCTGAATTAAATCCATGCTGAGATGGCGATATAATCGATTTTGTAAGAAAATATAACTTGTTATAAATTATACACAAAAATTTTCGAAACATTTGTTAGTTTAGAAATTGGTCTGTAACACATAACATCCTTATCGTTACTATGTTTAAAAATTGGTGTTATAGATGCCGACTTCCACCTACCAATAATAATGCCTTCTTTTAATGAAGAATTAAAAATATATTTAAGAGCAAAGGGAATTAATGACGAGACACATTTCTTTAGTAGATAAATACAAATCCTGTCAGAATCCGATTTATAGCTGGTTTTTTAAATGCATGATTCCATCGTACACCTCATCCTCAATGAGTTCTAGGACACCAATGTCTAGCATGCCAAACAAATTTCAGTATCTAGCTGTATGAGCCGATGAAGGTACAAAATTTGATTTAAAAAAATTAGCAAACAAGTTGACAGAATCACTGCAAGACCTTGATACAACATCACCAAATATCATGTTTGAAGGAATTTCTAAAACACTCCTTTTCGAATTAACAAAATTCCAGAACGACTTAAGGTTATTTTTAATTTCATTCTGTTTTTACAATATGAATTGATTACGATATATAAAAATTTATTTAAGAAATTAAAGTCTTTCTGATAATATAAAAATTTTTCATGACTGTCCACAGTTCCAGATTCAGTAGACTTTTTATGAAATTTATTGCGTAGATTTTTAAGTTTTTTAAGACCTCTGGTATACCACCGAAGCTTGTAAGGTCTTGGGTTCTTCAACGGTATGCTGTGTCTACAAAATTCCAAAACTGTATCTAAAAAATAGTTATAACAATCAGAATTTGTTTTACCTGAAAAAATGTGTATCCAATCAACACCTGAAAATAAAGAGTCTAACGCCTCAAAATTACAACATTTAAAGTTAAAATTAAAAATATCAGTACTTTCTGAATTATCAAAAAACTGATAAGGTTCTAATTCAATAATTGTATTAATGTACGCAATACATTCCTTTATACATTCCACATACATTGGATGCTGATATTGGAAATAAAAATTCAAATATATTAAATTTACAATCATGCGAAACAAAAATTAATTTCAAAAATATGATTAATTTGAAGCAAATTTAAACTGAGTAAACTATCAATAAAATGAATTTCAAAACTTTTATTAACGTTGTAAGGAAATAAATTGTCATCATTACCAATACGCAACCAAACAATAAATTGAAATCTCCTAAAACGCAAATACGAGTATTTACTGTCAAATTTGAATCCAATTTAATAATATTGAATAGATGGGCTTCACATATTTCTTCACTCCTATTTGTTTCTCTATATCTCCAACTAATGGTTTTATTCATCTTCATAGGTGAAAGAGCTTCAATTTGGGTTTTATTAACATCATTTCTGTGCGAACGAAGATTCGATCGAAAACATAAACATTTTCACACTAGATTGGGATGATGTACTTAACTTTTGATATGAATTATGAAAGTGAGCATCAACTTTAGGTGCTGAATATGGCAGAAACATGTAAAATATTTCATTTTGTGTTATTTTTTTTTTCACTTATTGTTATATAGCATGCAGAAGGATTTGTTTTAAGATTATAATTCTTAGAAAAATTATATTGACTTTTTTTTTTGTATTAAAAAGTAAACATAAAAACCTTGATAGTCTATAGATTCTACTAAACAGGATTACAAAGTATACAGTATTGATTATAACCTTTTTTCAAAAACATTTTAACACAAGATTGGAATGCTTTACTTAATTTTTAATATGTATATGTATATATGTATATGGGAGAAACATTGGAAATATTTTATTGTGTGCTATTTCACTGTTCACTTATTGTTACGTAGCATGCAGAAGGATTTGCTTTCAGATTAAAATTCTTCTCAGAAAAATCGTATTGACTTTTGTTTGCATTAAAAAGTAAACATAAAAATCTTAATAATCCATAAAATCTACTAAACAGGATTATAAACTGTGCAAAATTGCTTAAATACGCAGAATATATAAACAAAATAATTTTGATCAAAAATCATCTTGAAAAGAAAAGAAGAGAATACAAATTGGAAATATTATCCAAAACAGTAATATTGTGAGGTAGCAGTACCAAAACTTAATATAAAGATGTCGAAAAAGTATGTTTACAACATAAAACATCCAATAACAAATTCCAACTAATTAATTTTGTCGAGGCGATGGCAAATTGATTGCCCCCGTCGTAAAAGATGAAAGATATGCTTCTAGTATTACAATCGCATTTATGGTCCAGGACTGCATCACCATGAGGTTGGACACATCAAAAAAATGAATCGCTTAGGCAAGCTACATAATCCCAAGATAACCAAATTCTATTCCAGTAACTACGGTACAATGTTTCTAATCCCGAAGCTCCCTACGCACACAATTGCAATAAATTCCACGTTTCATAAATAGCCTGAACATATGCAATACCGCACTAAATTAGGTCCGGTGTGATGAAAAATGTCGCATAGCCTCTGGGAAAATGTTCGATCCTACACGTTTTATAAAATCTGGACGTCATTAAGTGCTTAAGCTCGACCAAGTAAAATGCTTGCTAAAGAACCCTGCAGTCTAACAATGGTATCGAAAATAAATTTTTCAAATTTTTATTTGTTACAAGAGTCTACTGAAAGGAAAATGTTGAAGTTTAAATTTTATATGTCATCGTTATATGTCATTATTTCGTGAGATTCTATATTTATGTACACGTAAATCCAAAACCAATTAAGAATACTATTTACTTTTACCATCCTAATTTAAAAAGAATCCTTAGAGGGTCAAGAATGGTGTTATGGCCTAAAATAAGCAGCTGGAATTTGGATAAAAATTCTCTTGAAATATAAACAAAAAATTAAGTTTTACAAAATTCGAATTACTGGCAACCAAATGGAACAAAGTCATGCAGTCCGCTTTCTAATTTAAAGGCGAAAGTTAGAATCATGAAATTTGGCCAGAAGACTTCTACTATGATAGTAAATAAATACCCTAGCAATTCAATTATTAATTGATATTTTATTAAAAAAATAAAATAAAAAGTTTATGTATCGGGTTTGCACTACATCCAGACAAAGCTGAATTGTTCAAATTTACAGTCTCATCTCATCTTTACATGTCTTTGAAAATACCATAAATGATTAACTAAGCGGCAGGTCGATTTTCACTTAATTTAATTTTAAACACTTCACAAAATGTCGATTCTACATTTTGACCCATCGTTTTTGCGTTCAGATGTATTAAACCAAGTGATAAGAAGGAGAGCTTAATAAATAAAAAATAAAAAAGAGAGTTCAATTAATTGAAAACGAAAATAAAATTGAAATCAGTCCTAAAACATCTTAGAATCCATTTAGATATAACAAATAATGTGGCAACAATAATTTTTTCACATAAATTTTTTTATATATTTGTAAATTGTTGATAACACCAATCAATTTTCATTCTTTGCCCTACTTAAGAAAAATAATTATCAAAATGGCAGGGACATTATTTCAAAAATTAGGCCACATTGATATCTTTCAGATATCTTACTTTAAGAAGTCAGACACAGACATCTTACTAAGTCTTCTTAAGAAAGTCTGTTGGAACGACGTTTAGATTTGTTGCAAGTTATATATGAGGCCTGATATTTGGCAATACCTGGCCAATTTTTCCTCTTGGCTTTATCTTATATCTCATATGACAGTATGGCTATGTCCATTTTCGACGTTCATCAATGTCACACCAAACTGCAGCAAACCATTTCATAAATACGCAAAACTTGTTGTGGTTGTGGTGACATCCCATTTGAAATCAGTGAAATGTCCTCAAACAGTTTCGAATAAATTTCAAATCTTGTAAATCGATGGGGAGTCCAATTAATCAAAAATAACCAGAGCTACAGGACTGGAGGAACGACCAGCGCAGAATAGGTAGAGAAGCAAAAAATGTGTTGGACTTTGAAGTGACTTTGTGAGCAAGAGCAACAGACCGACGACTGCTGCATGGATGAATGGAACGTGAACTCATATATGGAAACATCTGACTTGGTCATATTTCATGGTTTTTAAAACACATTTAAAATCACCATGAACTTCGTTAAATGGACCACTTATGGCTTGATTTGACGAACTCATAGCAAAAAAAAAAAAAAAACAAAAACCAGCACCAAAGGACTTTATGTGCATACTTGAGCAATATGCGCACATGTGTGTGTGTGGGATTGTGCATGTATATGAGAGAAAAGCTTCTGTGGCTGCGTGAAAGATGGAGTTTCCAGCTGATTCACGTTCCGTGCAGAATAGTTTGCCACAAAAGTTATCGGTGTTCAAACAAGCCGCTTGTTAAACCATAAATGTATTGAGTCTCGTCTCTTTACCACCAAACCTCGGCGACGATGACGTCCCTACAGCGACAAACAGCAAACAGCCGTTAGTGAACTGTTTAATATGCACAAGATGTGATTTGCTATCACCAGTGTTTGTTTTGGAGTGGTGCAGCAGTGTATGTGTGTGACTTAAAGTGTTTGAATGTGGTATGTTTGTGTTCATACGCAAGGATACTCATTGTCAGGGTTGAGAGGATTGATACATTGGTTTATTACAAATTAAAATATTCAAATCCAAAGTAAAATTTGTGAGCCACAGTTGGCGGGGAGAAAATAATTTATTATTTATTGCGCGCCGTACACATAAAAAAAAACACTTGAAGTACTTCGGACTTCTGCGATTCTTCTTCCAGAATTCGTTATTGAAGTCTTCTCATGCTGAAGTTTTTTTTTGGTAATTTCATGTGCTTAACCATGTCGATATCAGTATACAACTTATGCTTCAACCAATGATAATACGCTCCGTTAACGATGACGGATTTTTATGTTCTGAGCTTTATTTTTCTTCTCAAAGCAGATGCATCCGCCTGTATTATAACCCAGGACTAAGACGTGAAGAAGTAATGTTTGGCAATTCGGACAGATGCTCCAAAATTAATGAAAAGATAGTACAGGGTATCCGTCGGGAAGATATACTATTTTGATTTTTTATTGATAAGTGTTTTATTTAATATCGGCAATTATGTATGGAATACAATATCAGATAAATGTCCGCATCTGTTAGCCTCACAATTGCGAGCCCTTTTGAGCACATTTTGCATTACATTCTCACACATTTCACGCAGTATTCCATTAATTTCATCACGAATATTTTGTTTGAGTTGCTCAAGTGTTTTTGATTTGTTTGCATAAACCTTGCTTTTCAGATATTACGACAAAAACAAGTCCGGTACAGTCAAATCAGGCGACCGTGGAGGCCAATCAACATCACTATTTCTTGAAATAACTTGTTGTGGAAAGAGTAATTCCATTGTAATCCTATATGTGATGTGGCACCGTCTTGTTGATACTACATGTTAATCAAGTCCCAAGCATGCAGTTGTGGAGTTAAAAAGTTTTCAATCATATCACGATATCGCTCTCCATTGACAGTTACCGTTACGCCGTTTTCAGTTTCAAAGAAGTAAGGTCCAATGATTCCTCCTGACCAAATTGCACACCAGATTGACACTTTTAATGGATGCTAAGAAGACTAAGCTCGTTAGTACGACATCGAATTGAGGTTGATGGATTGTTTTGAATGCTTTCTTGAACAGCAGTAATGTTTTCAGCCGATCTTGAAGTACGTTATGGTCCATACTTGGCCGTATCAGCTACAGATCCTCTTTCTTTAAAATCATTCACTACACGATAAATAATGAGTCTTGTTGGCACGTTGTTTCTCCCAAAAATTTCACATAACTTTCTCATCGCCACAGTAATCTATGATTGATTTTAATAAAATGTTTTAATGATTAAAACACCTTAGTTTATCGAATATTTTTCCATAATAAATTTGCCACGTTTCTACTTCACGACTACCAAATATGAACTGTCAAGACTAATGTTTACCAAATTGGCGGTAAAACAAAATAGTATACTATCCCGACGGTCACCCTGTACGTGTCAATCTGTTCTTCTTGGGTCATGTATGTTCCAGATCTACAACCATATTGATAAGACTTAATCAGGTTGGATATAACATGATTTAGAATTCCATATCTCTTATTCGATACGGCCTAGTACAAGATATTGAATCGAAATATTTCAAACTAGGATATGACACACGTTAATTCCAATAGTTGAGTAAGTAGTCTTTTAGCCAAATCAGGAGCAGATAAACTAAAATATTTCCCACTAGTTATCACCGCCGTCACTAGCAACGCATAATATGACGTGATTATAAAGGGTGGCGCATAAATAACGTTAACGGCGACTATATTGAATGCGTTCTTGTGCATCATTTGGTTTTAACTCGTGAATCAATTACATCTTATATGGGAATAGATGTAACATATGTAAAATTCTTTACAAAGACCGCCTAGACATCCCTAACTGCTGAGAATGTCGCCTGGTGGAAGTTTCGTGGATTTCCTCAATACTTGCTTACACTCGAGCAATAGTCACTTCATTTCGAACTGCATGAGGTCTTCCAGCACGCAGAAGATCGCAGACAGATAAATTGTTGGAGCGTTAGGAGCATTTCGAACATGAAAGAAATTTCGATATAATCTGAATATTCGAATGCTGATTTTCAAAGTAAACTTGAACAACTTTGGTTCTTTGTTCTGTGCTGAGTCTTTCCATCATAAATTTCCCAAGTATTATTTGGTTAATTCTGTGAAGAGACGAAAAAAAAGACTTAAACAACAAAATGTATACACTGATCAAAACTTAAGGTTACTTATGCACCACCCTATATTTGTAGCATGAAATTTCTAATGATACCCTTAGAAATATCTTTTGCTTTCGGTAGAAGTTTGAAGTTTAACCTTATCTCTGTAACTTTGTATTCCGTTTAAAACACAACTGTCTTTCTATTATTCTCCCATTGCATCCATCGGATTGACTGCGGTACTACCGTGACTAATCTAAATTATTCTAGGCAATCATAAAATGCTTGTTTGGACTCGCCGAATTGGTGGGTCGTTTTTATCTGAATTCATCTTGCAGAGGATGCTTATTTAAGTATTTAAGTCTCTTATCAATTGCAAGTTCTATCCTAAATCCAAGTCTTTTTACATGGCAGCCATGGTAGACGTCACAGTCCGTTGCATATTCTGAATGACGGTGATGTTAGTTTTACATTTGTCGAGGACATGCGCCGAATAGAAGATAAAGGCCCTTCTCTATTAAGAGATTGAATATTTCAGGCGCTTATCGTTGAAGCATAGTTCATATGTAATATTTGCAGAATCGTCAACATTTCGTTTTTCTTTCTTTTGTGTTTTAAAAACATTTTGTTAAATATGAATTTTGGCCTGTCAACAACCACTAGTCTGGAATAAAAAAAAAACACTAGGAAGTCTTAAACCTTTTTAATCTACACGAATCATTATAAAAGAATGTGAATATTTTGTTTCGCTTACGAAGCCTTACCGGAAACTAGAAAATGTAAATAAGAATTTTTTTCGATATTGATACATAAGACAAACCTTCTTAAATTTTTAAAAGTGAACTGGTGGTGTTTATGATTAAAATTTAATGAGGGAACTCTACTTACAAATTTGTCTAGTTGTGTTGACGAATATTGCAAATTTTATAATTCAAAGCACAATTTTTAGAATGTATTATATATGTTAAGATGTTTCATGTATAAAAAAAAGAAATATGCTTTCGAATATTGTAAATTTTCATATTCCTAAATATAATAATTGAAATCATATTCGTATGTAGTTGTTTGTTTTTGACTCTTTATATGGTCAATCCATGAACTGATAAAGAAGGTGTAGGGAAATTTCTTCTTTGCGAAGGATGCGGTGTAGAATAATGCTTTTCTGAGATTTCAATGTTTTGTTGCTCCATAAACTAACTCGGCACCCATTTTAATAATATACTGTTTTTTAATGCCTTTCCAATTATCTATTACTATTTAATGGGTTCCAACTATCTTTTGCAATTTTAATTTTCGATAATCGTGAATAATTTTCATGATTTTCTTTTATGGTTTCTGGTGTAACCGCTTCTACTGCGTTCGGCACATACGCCTCTGTTGCCACAATCATTTCATCATTTGATTTAAAACCTTTTCGCCAGAGTATTTTTTTGAGTTTTGTACAGAGATAATGGTTGTAGGTTGGCAAATATGGAAAATATGGTGGATAGAGCAGAAATTCGAATTGTAATTCAAGTAATTTTATCATTGTAGCAACCTATGGATACGCACGCTGATTTATCTTGGTGAAAGATTTTGTCGTTCAAACGTTTCACCATATTCGGTATTTCCTATTTTGCCTTTTTACGAAATAAGTGGTGAATATAAGATTAAGCACGATACAGAAACTATAATCTTACCGGCACACTGGTGAATATTTCCCGATTTTACACAGTATTTCCTAAGTCCTTTTACCGATTCAGCAGTGTAGTAGTAGACTCATATTGTTTTCATTTTGTTTCGTTTAAACCGCTCCAAACGGTGATCGTAATCTATAATACTGTTATTTACAGTGTTTAAAAGATTACAAATCTTTGAAAATTATTTTCGATAATGAATAGCTGTACGATTTTCCACAGTGCCACAGTGCGAGTGGTCTAAAAACCCATTTTTAGTGATTCCACATTAGCGAAGCGAAATTTCACATGATTTACAGTCCTATTATAAATTGTACCCTATTGATTTTGGTACTCTATTCTATTCACCATGTCTGTTCCGCGAGTTGTATGTGTGTAGGTATGTTTGTGTTAGTCTTAGTCATCTGAATGACTTATTGGTGTTGTTATTATTGTTGCCTTTGGTAGTGGTAGTGGTGTGAAGGCTTTATTTGTATTTGTGGTTTATTTAGCAAATTCAGCATTGTTAGTGTTGTTCTTAGGGTTTAACTGGTTCGGGCGTTCGGTTTGTTTGGCTACATTTCTGCTGTGTATTTGTCAATCCATTTACTTGCGTGCGTGAGTGGCTGTGTGGACGTTTAACTTTAGTCATGTACATTCGCATGGCCATGTGTTGGTGTCTGTCTATGTCACTCTTATAACACGTTTTTTGTTAGCTGTTGCGTTGTTTTTATTGTATAACAGATAAGCGCGAAATATGTGTTGAGGTCTCTGGCTACGTTTCAAAAAGTCACACAATACTAACAAATATACATATATATGATGATATACACTCACGTTATTGTTGCTGTTGTTCATGTTGTTGGCCAAACATGCATATGTTGGCTGGTTGAATTTTAATCCGTAAGCGAAAATGTTATGATTCATCTTCATTAAATTAATGTCGAGAAGTTTTTATAGCCGTTAAATTATTTTGCAAAAACTCAAATCCTAAAAAAAAAAATTATGAAAAATAGTTTTATATTTTCTAAATAATTCATAATGTTTTAGTGGGATTCAGATAAAGTTGAGCCAAATACATAGTGAATTGAATTGAAAACTGGTGGTTTTAAGAGTGGGAGAAGAAGAAGAATTTATTTTGGAAGCAAAATATTAGAGAAACCTTCTATGTATAGGGATTATAAAACAGTAACTTCTGTTTCTGTAACTAAATTTTGTTGCAGTCAACTATCGAAAGAAAAAGTTCGTGTTGATTTCGTTTTCTTGCATCTTTCTCAGATTTTTTAGCAGTGGGCTTATCTAATCTATTGTCAGTTTGCTACGTCAAAAGACACCTTTATTTGAACCCATCAGGTTGGACACAGTAGGGTTCAACCCTTTAAGTAATAATAATATGACAAGATTTTATTTCCGATGATCCCTCGATAGTTGGTACAAATCATTCTGGTGATTTTCTTTATTTGTGAAGCCTTCCAGAATTAGCGTCCTATATAAAAACATCCCCTCTATGTTTGCTCAACGTTCTATGTACGTTCCTGATTTTCGTCACTGTCTTCTCAGATGGGGGCTCTGCGCTTTTACTTTTGGACATTTTTTTATTATAGAATTTTCGAAGTTTACCACTATTCAATACTTTTCCGTAATACTGTACTTATAAATGCAAGAAAAGGTTGTGAAAGATTTGGAGACGTATGCTGATACAGTTGAACGTCAAAAGTTTTTCTAGAAGACATAAAATATGATGAAAATCTAATCCAATTACAATAATGAAAATCTGGTCATTGATATCTGGAGGGTAGTGAAAATAAGGAAACAACTTGCCGGTACTGAAATGTGATATCGTGACTGCTTTCCACTGAGCAAGTACTAAGAAATATTAATAAATTAGCGGCTTAAGAACAAGAAATATGTGGCTGGCGATGGTATGAAAGAAGATCTATTTAAGACTGGTATCGATGGGTTGATAACAAGCGTGAATTCATTCATTTCTACAATTTGTCTAAACGAATGTACATTCCATGACTTTAATCTAAACGTATTTGTCCTGCATTAAAAAAATGATCTAGTCCAGCCGCACTGTCTGTTGCGATATGTAAAAGACCCAAGCATATTTCATCTGGCCTGATCTTACCAGCTCGGTTTTAAATTCAGTAAGTCTACAACTGACCGAATAATCAGACAGCGATAAATCCTGGTGAAGATCTAAGAAAAACAGATCGAAACATGCCACCCTTTCGTTGGCTATAATATGGCTTCGGCGGTCCGAAATCTGTAAGAATTGTATGAAGCCACGATCAAACTTAGTATTTCCACAAAGTTTATGCATCTTTGTAAGATGAGATTGAGCAAAATGAATTTTTCAATAAAAACACATCAAGATATCGTTCAGTCAGTTTATACCAAACCAGATCTTTGATGCTGCCACAGACTATGTTGATTGCGTAAAATGGTAGAAAACAAAATAAATATGATCTTTAATAATGATATAGATATCACTGGCCCAAAAAGGATGAGGTTGTATTGTAATTATATCGAGCATTATAAAAGAGTCAATAAAAGTAGCTCTGGAGGCGATCGAAAGACAAAATCAAGTTAAAAAATCTACCCCTTTTGAACGAGAGATGAATAATTTTATCTATCTCATCTATGCCGTCAATAATACTAAGAATGTTAACTTGGAAATGGTGACAAATCTCTTTTTTGGAGAACAAAAATCACTTATTCCAAACAATAGTCCTATCTTCCTTGCTGCTTATTGCAGAATCTCTAGTTTTGGAGGTCTTTGAGAAAAAAATCTCTATAACATAAACATCTTTAACGAAGACTAATAGCGTAAAATGAATCATGACCTGTGCGAGCTTTTCCAGCATCAATGTGACAAAGAATAAAAAAACACAGCGATTGCACCAGCGAGGTTACTAAACCGCTACAGCATAGAAAGTTTTCGACACTGAAGTCAATGGACGGCACAAGAGAGAGTAAATAAATCTCGATGGAAATTCCAGATTTTAGAGATACTATGAAAACTTGGAATGACGAATAGGAAGGAAGGGAAGCGAAGAAAAAGAACTTGAAATTATTTTCTATGTACTCGTATGGGGCAGATAGCAGGAAATAACTAATGTTAATGCTATGGTCTAAGTAAGATGGATTGAAATAAATAAGAAAAAATAAACATCTTAATGATGATAATATTAAATTTTGTCCGATATTTTTCTTTCTTATTATATTTTTATAAAATATCAACTTTAGTGTCCCTGGAAATTACAATAAGTTCAAGTAAAGGATACCTTTTTCGATTGCATCATTACCTTTATGTAAATGTAGTTAATTATTCAACATCATACGATATGTAAATGCTATTTATTATTCTCCACTACGAATAATGCAGTATTAATTGTGTCAATTTTCTTATTAATATAATGAAATAATAATTACGCCCAAATCACTATTTTAATAATAGTGATTTAAAACAATATGGATTTTATGTGTGTCTGTGGAAGTTGCTTTAAAGGACTTCTCTTCAATGGGAATGCAGTTGTTTACACACAACAATTTTTTGGAATTCGTGAGAGCATATACAGCCATATATAAACTGCTGCAGTTCTTATATTGACTTTCCATTTTCCACACGAAAATGTTTACAAATTTCTACATCTGGCAAGAAAACTTAAAATTAGATGTAGCTACAAATAAATTAAGCATTATGAAGCTGTAATCTTGGTACTTATTTCTGAGAACCGCATTAAGAATTCATTTATAACCTAATAATATATGTGGAAACTGTATGATTATGATGCCCATCAATATAATAACTATTCGTCTGAATGAAGGACCACATTGTGTTTGCCTATACTCTAAAGCAATGATAACAATATATTATATACTAAAGGATATTAAATACGCACACACATATACCTGCAAACATATATGATATATTTGAGAGAGACCAAAGACAATATATGTCATACAAAGGATGTAATAGACTTTTCCTTATAATTCTATGAACAAAGGATATATTTGTACGTACATATGTAAATTTCAATGTATTTATAAGCTATGTAAATACATCAGATAAATTGAAACTAAAGAAACTGAAACAATTGGAAA
Organism: Philornis downsi; assembly: GCA_019455685.1. NCBI lineage: Eukaryota > Metazoa > Arthropoda > Insecta > Diptera > Muscidae > Philornis > Philornis downsi. The sequence goes on from JAHXMU010000320.1 coordinate 134,747, forward strand.
AAATTCCAGTTATCTACAAACTGAACAACTGAGTAAAAACTGTTTTACTAAGCATGTGAATAGTTATGGTATCTTCTATATTAGGCTGTAAACATAAAAATATATAAGTTAGATGTTGAAGAAATCATGATTTCAAATATATTTCCATATCTTATGTTTCTTATGGAATCAGAATGAAATAATTATACTATATCCACAATTTTATAACTTTTTGCAATGAAAAGTGATCATCTGCGGCAGGGTAGTTAATGCAATGAATTACAAGATTGTGGGTTAGAGCGTCAACACAACCACCTGCCTTTCTTTATGCGGCGTTCACCTCAATGTACATGCGAGCACTTCGAGTCTGGTAAAAGCATCCTAAACTGATATTTGGAATCGTGATTAAACTACAGGTTTCGTTTGGTGAATCTTATGTGTGTTGCTTTCGATTGTTGTACAAAAGTTGCAATTTTCCTGCCCTTGTTGTTGATTCATATCACTTTGTATAAAAATAAATGTGATCAATGAATATTGTAGTTAACAGAGTTTTCCCCTTTGTTTTCAACTGTAATATTTCAATCTATGTAAGGATAAAGTGGCTGATATAGGATTTATAGAAAACAAAACGAAAATATATCCTGTATTCGAGAGGCGGTAGAAAGTTGTTTGGTGAATGAAGTTAAAAAATATTATATATTTTCTTTAATAATTGAATCTTTCCAAGTGATTACGTTATTACTACATTAGCGATAAGTATAGCAGTTTTCCGAAAGCGTTGCCTTTTGTTGGGCTAGAGTTTATCGGGTGTTGACCGGAATAGTATATTTCTTATTTAATTGGAAAATATTTATCAAATATATAAAATACATATTTCATACCAGGTGCCCTTTTCCCAAAAAAATTTTGATATTTTAACAAGTGCGTTGTCCTTTTATGATAATATTGTAATGAAATCAGAATTTATGATTCCTTAAAATGGTATACATTCCTTTATTCGTAAAAAATTGTCGAATTTGACATTTTTCAGTCCCATCTACTTTGATTGTAGTAATTTCTGGTATACATTTTCTCCTAGAAGCTGTGAATCTTAGGTTCAAAATTGTCAACAGAAGATGGACTTGCTATAGAGGCCGTCATCCTTGTGGGTAAGTACTAAATTCCCATTACTCCAAATAAATTCTTAAAAATATTTTCAATATGGAAAGGTTTTCTAATGTCAAAGCTAATTTGGTGTATACACTATTCTGTGCACTGCCAAAAATTAACAAAATTCGCGCCATAAATTTTCGATTTGTATGCCTATTTAATCACAGAAAGTATTTTGTGGCACAGTATCTAACGACCGGGATGGCGTATTATTAAATTGTTGACATAATTTTAAAGATTTTGAATTCAGCTTCTCTCAAAACGAATAGAAAAGTAACATTCTTGTGGAACAAGGATATCTTTAGTTGAGAAATATTCTTTAAAATATTATAAAAATAAAACAATGTTTTCTACAAAGTTGATGATATCGCTGTGCAACACCCTCTTAAAGGAATGAATTATTTCTTTTCCAGATGAAGGGCTGAAGTAGGACTACTAAAATTTCTAAAGGGCAGACTCCTGCGAGATCCTACTGTTCTCCTTTGTAATGCAATATTAAATGAAATAAATCTCAAAATTTTCTTTTTTGTTTTTAATACATATTTTAAAGAATTTGTATGCCTGGAAAAATTTAATATAATGAATGAATGAATTAAATATAATGAGAATGTTAACGCATGTAAAAGTATATTAAAATGAAAGCTAGAGCATCCAAATATTTTGTCCAGCTACATTTTTTAGGGTCGGCATTGATATTTCTTTTTTTGTGGACCGTCCAGCATCTGTTTTAAAGAAATGTCAACAATGAGACTGAAAAAGGGAGGTTTAAAGTTTATTTGATAAATTTAGGTTCAAAATCTTTGTGGAGAATATTTTTGCAGAACAACTTTAAGCCTCAATATCTGATTAATAGAGCACAAAAAGTATTCTAAAGCAAAAAATTAGAGAATTTAAATATTTGCATTAACATGTTAGCTTAGATAATTTCGGTAGATGTCGACAGAGATAGCAAATATATCGTATGTATATCTGAAATATTAACAAATCGTTCATCCTTTATAAATGAAATATCGGTAACGTGTTTGAAAACAACCAATTTGGGAGTTATATTTATATATGTATATACAGTTTGTTTAAATTAATGTTTATGGTAGGGCGTCTTCAGTAAATGTGTGTGCGTATGTGGATATTTCTAGAACATTATAAACCTCTATCTCTAATTGTTAAATGTTCTTGGTGTCCCTTCTCTTTTTTTTTTTAAAAAGATGAATGAATGAAAAATGTGTATTTTTGTTATCTTATAGGCGATTAAAGATGAATAATCACAGATCCTGCATCTATTTGCAATGCCTGAATGTAGATGTTTTTGATTAGTGGAATAAAAGTTTACGATTATGGGCCACCCTAGCATTAAACAATGGCTTATTTTTGCAGCATTTATTATAGCTCAGTTTTTGTCCTACATCCTCCCTTTCAAATTTTCTTCATTGGCCCCACATTCCTATATCCTATATGAGCTGCTTCGTGTTTTATGCCATGTATTGAATGTTGCAAAAAATGCTACTTAAGATTCGGTGAAATGGTAATTCGTAGTCATATCAAGGGAATAGTTTACAGCAGCTGCACCTACGACTACACTACTGTCACCATCGCCATCATCACCATCACCACCATAGTCAACATCTAATGGTTTAAGATGGGTTTTACAGAAAAAGAGCTGCTAGATGCAAATGTGTCTCTCTAAAGGAGATTGGTTAGCTACAGCAATATTTTCGTATGTTGGGAGCGGAGGCTCTGAGAGTTTATGTGTGTCCTTCTATTTATGTTATATTTGCATGACATATAAAGTTAATTAAATTCAATATTTTTCCTGTTTCTGTAGCATGAAATAAATACTATGGCAAGGAAGTACAAAAAGGACGAACACATTATTTATTACAAATATTTGAAATGTTTTTCTAAAATTCCATTCCGTTGCATGCAATGCAACTTTTTTTTCTTAACTTGCTGCTTGTGTGTGGTCTGTGCGTGTATGTGGACTTCCTGTCTTTTAAACTGTGATGATGATAACAATTTTCAAGTTGTTATTCTCAATACATGTCTCAAAGATACGCAAACACACACACATTCGAACACTTGCATTGTGTGAATCTCTTGTAAACTACTCTGGACATTATTTGAGTGTAGTGTTGTACATATTATGCTCAGTGTGTGTGTGTGTAAGTAGTTTTACAGTTTTCTTTTTGCTCCTCTGGCAAAGTAATTTTTAACAATTTGTCTTTAATTTGTTGTAGAAAAGAATAAGATTTTGTTATCTTGGATTTTGCGTTAGTGAAGAGAAAAGATTGTACTTAAATAAAGTTTGATAAATTTGGACGAATTGTATAAATTGTGCATTTATCATAGTATATTTTTTTAGAAAGTCAATTAGGAATCAATCTATCATGATTTAAATATTTATAGGTTGTGTTTAGTTTTTACATACTCTCCACCATGAGCTAATTAATCAAAAAATGTAATTTGGTAATTACTAAAGAAATGCATAAAAATATTTTATCGTTAGCAGTTCATCACACGTCACAGTTGGCGCTAATTCATTTTAATTTTTTCCCCTTCCAAGTATATTTTTTAAGAATTTGGATGTGGTTTTAAGTAAGACTACTTACATACATTATAAGTCGTCCTCGGGATATGTTTCAGAGGTTGATGCGGACAACCCTATTAAACTAAGCAAAGGCGCAAGTTTTAAATTTAAGATTTTATAGATGTACATATTGAATATTTTATAAGTTTGGAATACCGATCCAGAATATGCCATTGTGATACACGTGTAAGTCTGTATGGTGTCCAGATTTCTGCATGAATTGTTCCCGGTTCAAACAAGAGTTGTACAAAAAATGCTGCATATAATGCGGATCTTATCACAATATCGAGTGATTCAACCATATTTTAGTGTAGTTGATTATTAGTTTAAGCAAAAGTCTCAAACATTTTTGTCCATTATCTTTTACATTTAAAACTGTTATAAATTAATATTCATTTTTTTTAACTCTGTTCCACAGTGAAATGACAAAAGCGGAACTCCATTATTCTGCCAACTATATCACCTTTGTGATGAAGAGAATTTTCGCAATACATAACTGCAAGGAATCATTCAAAAATTTGATTTTTCATTGCGTTCATTTTCGATGTGTCGTATCATTAATTTTAGCCACTGAATTTATAAATTGGTTTCTGCCACCTCCTTATTTCAATTTATGCTTATGCGAGTGAGTGTTGCATGATTGCTTGATTTTTCGCATCAAGGTTTTAATATGTTTGTTTGTATCGGTGAAATGGTGATGATTTGTTTTTTTTTTAAGTTTCTTTTATTTGTTCCGGTTGGGTTTTTATGTTGAATACAATTCAATGAAACCATCATATCGACGGCTGTTCACGTTCTCAGATCAGTGAATATTATAGGTGATGTGAGAAAGGTTACATTCTTGTAAATGATTTATTATCATGCTTATGCCATTGGTAATCATTATGTTTTCATTTGAAGCAATGAATAAAGGGAATGTTTAAAGTGCCAAGTATAAAATGCGCTACCTTTTAAGTTGATTGAACGATGTATGGCTGGTAGACACAGGCACGGTAAATTGTGAATCTGTAACATAAAAACTCAGACCTTCTGATACCTGAAAAACAAATTCATCAATTTTCCACAGTTCTAGTGATAAACTTTAGTAACATTTACTTAAATTGTTGCCCACAAAGTTGGTTTATAATGCTTGACAGAATTTAAAAAAAATTAGTTAATTAGCCAATAAGAGATAGAGAAAATTACTCTAAATTCAATTGTTAGATTGTGCTTCACAAAATATTGCTACTGGTCTAATTAATTTCTATGTATAAGTTTTATAACTTAGGAAAGATATATTGGGAAAGTTTTACTCCAAAATTAGTTAGTTATAGCCCAAAATCATAATATGCCTGATGGAGTGGGGCTAACGACTCTTTATCACAAGTTGTACAAGGCAACATAAAATAATTTGATGTACCATTTTTAGCTGAATCGAAAATATTGGTTCAAAATTTTACGAAAAAGTAAATTTAAAATTTACCATTTTTATGAGAGGCGGCAGAACGAACACTGTGAAATTGTCAAGTTACAGCCCCAAAATTGACTGGGGGAAGTAAAATAAAGTAAGCAAAGTTTTTAATGAATTTATGTAGATATTTAAAATTTGTTTAACGTACTTTTTTCCTATTTCCTATTATTCCAATTTTAATTCTGGTGTCTGATTGATTTGATTCGTCACAGATACTAATAATTTCATTACCAGCTGATAATTGGGATCCAAAAGAGATTGTGTTATAAATGTTGAGCGAAAGTTCTCATTCCTTCCACCAGTCCGTTTTCGGATTATCGGATATCTTCGAAAAATCGAACACATCTAGCTTCACTACTTGGAAACCATGTATTTGGGAATCTTTCTGTATATAGACGGAGAGGTTAATCCAATGTTGGATCGTGGTGAATTTCCAACTTGGAATAACTTGTGAAGCGAATCTTCGAGTGGCATATTGTTGGATGTATTTTCTAAATGCGCATCGGCAGGAATTGTTTGAATAGGTGCAATCGTGGATGACATGGATGTAGTGTCCATGCTGTGCGATAATGAGGGTGGTCCCTGCAAAATTTTCTACATATTTTTTCGTTATCCAAGTTGATATTTCCAGCGTCATAACTTGGATCACTCGCTGCTTAATTGGATTGTTACCAAATTAATTCTTGCTTGCTTAATTCTTTCTGTTGGGCTATGAGAGCTTTCTGCACATGTTGAAGAGAATCCATTAACGTATGCAGATATCGTTTCGTTTCGTATTGTTTCTCCTTCAAGGAGAGAGATATCAAAATCTTTAATGTTGTTATTGTATGCAGAAGAAAATCCTTCGTCCATATTACCATTACAAGCGAAAGTGAGGAAATATGAGTCGAATTCTGCTTTCTTAATTTCCACATCTGTATCGATCTTCTGATTTTTGTTGTTGTCGATTGTCCATTCCAATTTCCTTTTCTTCCTCTTCTCCTTCACAATAACTTCCTTCACTGCTTGAGTATTCGGTAGTAAAGGACTCTCTGAATCGCTTAAAATAAGATCCTGCCGATTCGGAGTTTCCAGCTCGTTTTCGGACATTTGAGGCAATTCGTCGTCCAAAATCACTGGCTCTCGAATTGTTACTTTTATTGAATTCTTCAGAAGAACAGACACTGGTATTATCACTTTCGCTTTCAGAAAACATATAAAATCTTTGAAAAAACGACTCATTTTATACACAACGACAAATGATCAATTTAATATTCAATTTTACTATCAAGTGGAATAAGTATGGTAAAAATAATAAACCATTATGACGACGACGACGACGACATTGAGGGCAGCGCACACAGTGGTAGTTCGCAGCAATTTTTCTTTCGGCAGCTATCGGCCATGATTAAGCTAAGCCATGAATAGGAAAATTGCTGCGCTGATGCCATTGCCTGCGCTGCCGTCAATGTCGTCGTCAATATATGAAATATGAATAATTCAACTGGTAGCTGTCTAGCAAACAGACAGACGAAAATATTCGCACAAAATATTTTGTTGTATTCTGCGTTAGATTACAATTGAAGATTAAAATCTTTTGACCTGCAAACCGCTGTATAAAAACTTGTTAATTTTGTGTTCTAATGTAGAATTATATATATTTTGCAAAAAAACAGTCTGCCAAAACATCAGATTCTTGAAAATGGAAAGCTAAGAAACGAGTTTTTGAAAAAAATCCAGTAATTGATCTCCTTGATATGACTACTTTTTACGAAACTATGATATTATTTCCGAAATGAAATAGATTCTATTATTCCAATTTTTGTTACTGCAGTAATTCTAAATGAAGCAAACCTGTTCTCGGAATAGTTGGCACAACAATTGTTGTTAGATTGTTAATTATTTGGCCTACTATATTTCAAGTAGCATTATCATGCCAGTTTTGATGGATCCTAGTCAATCGCCAGTAGATTTCAAACCGTTCTCGTCATGTAAGTCATTGGGCTTTACTACAGCTGCAAACCGAGGCTGAGATATGCAATTTCCAAAAGCATACGTAGCAGTTTAATTGTTTTCTTAGACAAATTATGTCCACTATTGAATGAGGAAGACGTATATTTGATGAATTTTTTTCAACTTTAAACATTTTGTTAGTGTTTTTTATCTCCTTGCTCTCGCACATAATAACTTTTCGTTATCCGTCCCTTTACCATCTTTCTTGGTTTGCCAGTTTCTGGTGACACTACAGCCAGGCGAATGTGTATGAGCATAAATGTCACCATTTTGATAAGTCCTCTCTCTCGTACTCGCACATAAACAGTGATTTACATGCAACATGTTCGCTGTATTTAACTATTGGACATGACAAATATTTTGTTTCGTTTCGTTTTGTTTTGTTGTCCTTTTTATTTTTGTAGAGGTAAATGTAAGAGATGTGTTTGTGTGTATGTGATGTGTGTATACGACAGTTTAAATCAATCGTATCATGTTGCATATGATATTGTTGTTGCTGTTGTTGCCGTATTTCTGTGATTTTTTTGTTGCTGTAAATGATTATTTTATCTGTGATATATGTTCATATACTACAGAACACATACACGTGTGTTTGCGTACGTATTGTAAGAGTGTTTGTGTTTATTTATAATAAATTGCACATTGATAAAATAATCAAAATAAATATTTTTTTTTTGAGTTTTTATCATCCCTCCGCCTTTTGGTGTTCTTTTTCGGCCTTCGTCTGCTGTGGATTAAACATTTTTCATTCAATGTGATTTATTTGTTGATCAAATTTGATATCTCTTTTTTCGTAGTTTTAATTTAAAATAATTGAGAATAAAATGCAAACACATTTGTCTTATTGTGCACATGTGTGTACAGCTTGTATGTGTGTTTGAATGGGGGGACACATATCATAGAGATTTTTTCTGTTCTATATTTAATTCAATATCTTTTGAATACTGGCTGATTTGGGTTTCAAAAGAACAGGAGAGGTAATTGAAATACTGAAGGAGGCAATGAACATCCGACCAGATTTATGTTTTTCGGAAAATGTAAAGATATGTATCGATGACAATTTAATCAGAAGCATTTTATTGAATGGACTGGCTATAGTATGATGGTTTGTACACAGGAATTTTACATATGTTGTCATGGACGCAATCTATGATAGAACCATCAAATCATTCTTTGAGCGGCATCATAATTTTGTGCCAACGAGTAGTTTGTGCAGTCGATTAACCGACAAGTCCAATAAAAGCTTCTCAAATAGGCATTCACAATTCACGTTAGCTAATGGGTCCCTTTTAGTGAATCTAAAAATAGTTTTCCAAAATTTGCCACCTAATAAGGTACAAGCAGGTGGTTACGTATTTAAAGTAACAAAAAAGTCGAATTCAGTGCAATCTGTAAACGGAATACGTGTGAACATTTTACATTCAGTGGGCTTAGGGGAGTCAAAACGGCGGTCACTCAAGAAAAACATATGATTGTAGTGGAGGCAGAAACAGTTATCACATGCTCAATTGTCGCCTGTTAGCACCGGAAATTTGTCAATAAAACACAAAATATTTATTATTCATTCAAATTTATTGTGTCGCCTTTCGAAATGGTGTACTTATGCCAACTTATCCAAATCATCAAAATATTATTCAAACGAATTTTCGGGTAAACACTTCAGTTCTTGCCGCGAATACTGTTTTATGTCCCCTAACGACTAAAAGTGGGTGCAGTGAAGCGACAAATTTTGAGTTTTGGAAAGAGAATAAAGTGAGCCGGAGTCATATCAGATGAATAATCAATGATATTTGTTGAATTTTTCGCCAGAAATTCGTTCAGAAGAATAGGCTTGTGCGATTTTACGTTATTATGGCGTAAGATTCGTGACTTTTATTTTCATGTATCTGGTCTTTTTCAACAAAATTTCCCTATCAAATGCTGCGTACCTTCCAGAAAATATTCTACATTTACCGTCTCCTGGCAAGAATTTACATTGCTGGCTAGAAAAAAGGGCTGACAATTGCGATAGCTTGCTCCCAAAACTGTCGGCTCCCATTTCTAAATAGTCCAAGTCAACTTGGCTGCCCCAGGGTGGCGTTGGCAATCGCATTGTAATATGCCCACTATGACAAGCACACAGTGAGTAAGGCCTTCACGGCGAGACTCACGAAACCCCTGTGGATTTTACATAGCAATACAATAATCAAAGAAAACATACAACATTTCTCCGACTTTTGATCGACTTTAACGAAGTTTTTTGTTCCATTTCGTTAATTGGAAGACGATATTTCAAAACTTGTTGACTGGTTTGCATATCCAACTTTTAAACAAATGTTTCATCACCAGTTATAATACGTTTTATGAATGTGAGATAGGAATTGACTCGTTCTAGCATGTCTTTAGCTACCTTTACGCTTAGGAAATTCAGGTATTTGTGAATAACTCAATTAACAACACAAAAAGTACAGAGACTATCTCTTTGGATTTTCAGTCACCATTTCCTTTACTTTATCGATGATAAATTTGGTTGCAGACGTTGGTAGCTGACCAGAACAATAGAAATCTTCCGCTTCTTTTCGACCTCTTTTGAGTGCACTATAACACTTATAGACACCGCGAGCTTTCTGTAGTATTTTCAGTACATGAAATTGCATTTGTAATACACAATTTAACACAAATTCTTTGTTCGATATTTACTCCATTGTAATTGAGATGAACTGACAAAATCAGTCACTGTAAGCTAACTATGTAAATGACAGGTTGTGCCTAAACTACATAACAGTATAGGAGACAGGGGTACTAACTTGAGGACAAAACATATTTCGGCAACAACTTTAAGCGGTCTTTTGAAATGAACAATTTCTGGTACCTTTTTGACACAATTTTTATTTATTCCGTTTATTGTCGCAGCGGCCAAGAAGACAAGTCTTGTTTTCTCTTTTCAATTGTCGCGAAAATTCTATGTCGATTTGCTAACTACTGAGCTCTATGAAGAATGACGTATTGCGTCTGAGGGAAAGGTTGCCGGTGCTTGGCATCAAATATTTAAAAAAATTTTTACTACTTGGCCACTATTGCTATGAATTTCAATATTAGCCAAGATATCATTTTAATCACACAAATATTTGAATTATTTTTGAGAATTATGAAACCTCTACAATTCAATTGACTTAACTCCACTTAAAATCAAACCAAAATCATTGACAGAGTAAAAAGTGCTGAAAGCCACCACAGAGATGCGACAATTGGTATGACGTATAACGACTGTGTCTCGGATTAAAAATATCCGCAGCCATTTAATCGCAGCTTAAATGGTTTTAATCATGTTATTGATAATTGATTCAATTTTTGACGATAGCTATAAATATCAAACAAATTACCAACAGGACTTAAAAAACTTGCAAGCAAAAACTCACAAATACCAGCCTCTATGAGCGTTTGTAGGTGTAAGCATGTCCTACTTCTTCATAAATACAAATGTGTGAATTTTTACCAAAAATACAAATCTCTATAAGTTGTTAATTAAAATAAAATAAGTGGACTCACAATAAATTTACACATTTTTAAATAATCGAAAGCCAATATTTTCCCATAAATCCATGGCCAATCAGTATGTATGTTGCATGCAACATGCATTTTAATGGTTTCCGAACCAGCCTGCCATATTTCATCGGCATTTTATAGACTAATATAAACGGCTTAATACGATTGGTGGCAAAGCGAATAAATCATATAGCAAATACGATGAAATTGCATATAAGAGCATTCGCAAATATTAGTTTGTAATGAATTTTTACGAATAAAAATTGACCACAAATTGCAATAAAACTTAAAAAAAAGGTAAACTAAAAATGGTCAAAACCAACGATGAAAACCTTTACCACAACCACAAAATGTAAAAAAATATTTACAATCAACGCCAGCAAAAAGTATAGCAATTTATGGCCGCCTCTGCGAATGGGGAAAGGTCATAATGAACCATCCCTGTCCCCAGCCTTTCCGAAAGGGCAGAAGAAATATCGATGTTCGTAGTGACACCAATGCCAACAAGGACATTGTGGTGTTTATTTTGTTGTCCATTGTTGGTGAACACAGAAACATTTGACAGGTGTTGCTAAGCCCAAAAATAGGTGTTGGACACGTACAAGTGTTAAGCTTTTTCAAGGAAAATAAAAGACGAAGTGGCAAGAAAATCTAGAAACACGAATGGCCAACACTAAAACAGACAACACGTTTAGCTTTATGATCCCTCCTAAAATATTGCATAATTGTAGGTGTTCAATTGCTTTGTCATCCAAAAAGTCGGGCAGATTCACAATACTGTTAGGTGTAGGAGGGCTGAGCAAAAGGTAAACAGTCACCGTAACCACCGACAATGAATGGGGCTTTGCAAAAAAATGGTCTTCTATCTATGATTTCGAAATCATAATTTATGCATAAATAACAATTTTCTGTTTGTCTTTTCATATTTGGCAATAAACGAAAACGTTCAGGTGCAAACATTTAAATTCAATGGGACGTTGGAAGCCAACAAGTTGGAGAAAGACATTAGCCTCTTGCAAACGAGTAAATGAGTGGAAAATCCATCCATTAGGGTGGCACTGATAATTTATCTTCAGAATTTTGAATTTATATGAATTATATGAAAGTAATTTGCGTAAAAATTTTGTATAAATCAGGTAATTCTTAGATATAATACATTTAGATAAAAAGTCAGGGAGGAATAAAATCAGTTGGATTCATTTGGAAGGAAATCCAGTGACTGCGAGGATTCAAAACAGGTATTGATAAGAATGACAACCTATAAAAAAGTATGGAATTCTGCTTTTTTTTTGCTAAATTGACTTGTTCTGAGTGAGTGAGTAAGTTGAAGACAAGACTTGTATACAAAAATGGTTTGGGATATTCCATTTTCTAAATAAGGCGAGTAGAAGTAGAAGATCGGTACAAACATTTGTCTTTCAAACTGATTTACAAAATAATTTATGAAAATTCAAGGCTCTTTGAGCGAGATTCTAGAAATTCAAATAGGTTTTCGATAGATAATAATATAAGAAAGCGAAAAAAAAAGACAGTACAAATTTTATATATACAATATTTTTGTAAAGCGGTCAAAATGCTTTAAGTTCACAGAAGCGTACTCGCATTATAATATGGTTTACTTCTTACTGTTACTTGGATTTTAGTGTAGTTTTGATGCGACTATGGCCAGTCTAAATATTTGACCTCTCTTCGTTGTTAACAATGACAAACATCATGCGGCACTGCCTCTCCCTGTGCTTCTCTCAAATAGCTTCCAAAGGCCATAAAACAAATTAAGGAAACGACCGACTCGCCCCCTGAAAACAAACCAATTTTAGACTTAGATTGACGACGTCTAAGGCAAAATAGCCGAGGTAAAATATTGTTTATTATTACAACAACACACAACTACCGAATAATCTCACATTTGCATTTGTACGGACAATACAGCACACTAACACAGTCGCACAACTGTGAAGTCAAACAGGAACAGCCATCATGCAGACACACGAAATACACATTTGAATGTGCGACATACACGTGTATTTGCATGTATTGACTTGTAACATATTGAACATTTTTGGAATTGTTCACCACACCTACATAATATCAGTTTTGCTCTTTATGCCAATTGTGGGAAATTAGAATGAATCCGGGGACGTAGATGGCACCGGCCTACTTCTGTGTGTTTTCTTACCCAAAAACTAATTTAGGTCTTTACAGGTGACGTAGACACCATCACTTCCTTTGTGTTATGGATGACAAAAGTATCTGTGTCTTTCGGGCCAACATTATGGGTGTTGTTGAACATGGCTTGGATCTATTATCTTCGAAGGATAAGAGTGGTATTGCAATGAATACTGGGAAATGTCCTAATAACACCACAGTATACTAACATGATATTTCCACAATCTTAACGTTGTATGAGTTATGTGTGTATGAATGAATATATATATGCGTTGTGTAAATGTAGGTAATAAAACTGCATGCTGTTCCTCCCTGCCTGTTTTTGTGTTATCTTCTTGTTTCTATGCTAGTGCAATTTTAATAATGATTCTTGTGAATCTAAGGTATGATATAAGAATGGGGAAAAAGTTGAAATTTAAATATTAGATATAAGTGTTGAACGCAAATACATTTGCAATTAAAATTTCTAGTTTCTTTGTTAGAGTACAACTGGTTACTTAAACTCTGATAACATGTTATGAAAGGTATTAATTATATTGAAACCTGGCATTTGCGAAGGAGTAATTACACTACTTAACAACTCATGTCGTAGTCGAGCAAAAGGGGACCATATGATACTCTACACTGCATAGCAACAAAATTTTGTTCGATGTGTTTGGGCAACAAATAATAGTTTTATTAAAAACGCAATATGCAATTAAAATTTGCTATTTCAAACAAGCTGAGAAACTGGGCATTTGGATCACTAAACCTCATTTGTATTACGATTGATATTGCTTTTGTTATTGTTACTCTGGACGGTATATGTTAGGTATGATAGTCACAAATAAATAGCTTAAATATTTAAATAATAATAATAAATAGCCTTCACTCGGAAGATTGCATATACCTGTATTCCTCCGGGTGCCAGCTGGCCAGACAGACAGACATCGCTCAATCCACTTAGAAATTCATGGAATATATTTGTTCAGAATATACTTTGTATTTTTTAAGCGTATCAAATGATACCTGTACTCGGAGAATTGCATATATTTGCATTCCTTTTTCAAAATTGTTGCACCCATTCCGGTATCTCCCTTACAAATTGATGAATTTTTTTTTTCAAATGCAATCGATTGTCTGTAATTTCTAATTAGTCAGTTCTAGTGGTATAGGGTTGTATCCAGTAAATTTTTTTTACAATTCTCTATAATATGGGAGAAAAATTGATTAATTAAACATGCCTCTGCGGTGCTTTTCCTGATACCTCTCATACAAATTATTCGATTTGCCGAAATTAGTTTTTCCACTGAAATCCCTAATTCAAAGCATTAAATTATTTAAATGCTTGTCAATAATACGCATTATAATTCTGGGTAAAATGTAAAAAAATGGACGGAATAACCACACCAGGTCCGTTATCTCCCATACGATATGCTTAATTTAGCTTATATTCTTACCAGTATCTTTCATTAAATTGCACTATAATTAGACTTTTAGTACTGCGAATGAAAATAAAATATATTGCCAGTGCCATAGATATAAATTAGCTGATTTACCAAAAATCGCTTCTCCTACATTTCCCAAACGAAAGACTTCTGAAAGTTGTAATTTTGCTATTATTATTTATTTTCATTAATTCTGAGTAAAATTCTTTCTCTTGATTAACTCCTAATTCATCAACGCTACGCTTTAAGCTGAATTTTTGTTCATTGTATTGGCTTTGCAGAATTTTCATCATTATATTTTGTAAACTTAGTTCTGAGAATTCTGATACGTTCTATACAATTGATCCGTTTAATCCATCTCTATGTGGGCTCTTATCTCGTATTCTGGTGCTCTAAATTCACCTGAATATAGTTTAAGCTAAGATATTAACAATGTAGTGTATGAACTAAAACACATAGCTTTGCCACGCCTCTGTTAGCAAAAAAATTTTAAATTGTTAAAAATTTAACAAGCCTTTATAATTTACATAACAGACGAGAACAAATGAGAAAATTATTTTTTTCTTAAACTTTTGTGCATATTTTATCATATGTTCAGTTACGATTCGAATGGCTGAATGTTCATGTGTTCAAATACCATTATTAAGCCAATCAATTCATATTCGAAATTTGCCTGTTGACAGAGCAAAGGCGAATTGAATTCCATTCGATTGTAATGCGTTGAATGAAATTAACATTTTAATAAATTCACACAAAAATCAATTAAAATTATTATTTTCCGGTTCGTTACAATTACCATTGATGATAAGACTCATCTTCTTGTTGCTTTATGCAGTTGTTGTAATTAAATTTTATCACAACACAGAGAGCCTACAACAGGAACAACAACAGTAGAAACAACAACAACAGAAGAGATATTAACATCAATATCAATATGTTATGTTGTATTGTGTTGTGTCTATCTGTTAAATGTACCCACACACTGATGCAAATGCAGTTGCATTTTGCAAATTATTTGCGAGTGCAACACAGTGTTCAAAAGACGAACATTTGCGAGGTCGTGTGATTGTTTATAAACAAAGAAAATATTTGCTAAGTTTTTATTTAATTTAATTGAATTATTGGAAGTACAAATTTTTTTCGCATTTTTTTACGAAAATTGGTGATTTATTATGAATAAGTGGTGAGTCATGTATTATTAAAACATTGCGAACTTTTAGCCACTTTTAGCCCTTCTTTCGTCTTTTTGGCAGCAAGCCTTGTCTTTTGAAGCTATCCTAGTTTCTTTATATGATAAGACAAGAAATGTGTCATTGATCGGAACACTTGACAATTGAAAGAGGCAATCTCTGATGAGTGCGGCGATTAGAGGAGGGCTTCCCTATTGACGGTTTCTAATTTGGTTTTGACTTGCGCCTCAATATGTGAACAAGCGTTATCAAGTGATAAACTAATTTTGTCGCGTCTTGAGTAGTAATGGATGAGTATCTTTAATTTGAATCGGCAGCCTAGCTCTTAAAAATTTAGTTTTTATGAAGCATTTCTTAGGAGCAGAGAATTAAAAAAAAAAACGTTGATTTGGTGACTGTAATGCGTACTTAAATGATGTGCCAAGCATTCCTTTCATTCAAAAATGAGTTAAAAAGTATCAAAAGAACAGAACAACAGTAGAAAAATGAAAAATCCGGGCATTCAAGGACATCAGAAACGGTTGAAAACGCGTAAATTGAACGCTTTTCAATGTTTATCAACATCATCTTCTTCTCAACATCATTCCTGTCTTAATGAACAAGCGACGAATTTGAAACGCAAGCATTAGTAATCTCTCTTCATTCGCCTAAAGTTACCATATGGACTGTGATGTCGTCACGAAGAATTATTAGTCATCATTTGTCTAGAGATGGAAGTGAACTTAGACAACTTTTTGCTGTCTAAACTTCACGACTTTTCTAGCTGTAGTCAAAAACATGGTTCCGGCAGGATGAAGTAGTGCCACACACGCCCAATACATCTCGGCCACGAGTTCGAGAAAATTTCCCTATCAAATTGATTTTCAGTAGAGATGACCTAAATTGACCTCCAAGCAGTTCCAAAGTATTTCGCGTGAGCTTTCTCCTGTGGCGTTATTTGAAGGCTAAATTGTCTTTCATGGGGTGCGTATTTGTACGTATTTGTAAGTAACTGTACGGTACAAAACGGCAACCACAAGAAATTCTGCTAGCTTAAATGTGTCCAGCGGCTTATGTTTGGACGATATTATTTTTAAGAAATGAATTCCCAAATTATTTACTTTAGTAATTAATAAACATTTAATTTTAATAAATGGTTTAGCTTTTTTTTCGTAATTTTAAATTTATATTTTCTTTAAGAAACAAAAAATAAGTATTCTTAATTATCTTACAGCCTCCTTTTAAAGGAAAATAGCATTTGTTAAGGTAGCTTTAACGAAAATTTTTTTACCTAAGTAAACATTTTCACACAAAAATTACTACTTTTCACATCTCCAGCAAAAAATAAGAATGTTTTCCAAGTCGCTCGACTCTATTACGGATAGAAAGGTGAATTTTCGTCTTCCGATAAACTAATTCTTAGTGAATAAAATGCACCTATAAATTTTGAAAAAAGAGCTTAAATAACATCAGCATCATGCTGATTTGAAAACAAATAAAACAAAATTCATGTTGCCTTTGATGTTATCCAGTTGATTAAATATTGTTTTGATCATCCATGTCCCTTCACATTTGAAACATCGCCGAGCACATTGTGACTTTTGTGCTAGAGAGAAGCCCTTCATTTGTATTTCGCCTCATTTTGTGCATAATGGGAGTGTGGTTTTCTCATAAAGATTATACTGAATGGAAACTTTGCTTCAAAAAATATTCAGTAGCCAGAATTTTTCGCACTTTTACTTGTTGCCACTTTAAAGGTAACTTGAAAAAAAACTGGGACATTCAATTTTCATAAGCTTCTTTTGAGGAAAACTTTTTTGTTGGCAATACCATTTACCACAAATAGATAGAAGTTGCAAACAGTTGATGGCCCGTCCGGATTATAAGTTGGGTGCATACGAACCTCTCAACCAAGCTTCTGAAGCTTCTGGCGTGTCACTATTGATGTATGTGATCTGGCGTTGTGGCCTATTTTTCAAAGCTTACCACTAAGAGACCGTAGGAGAACATTTCATAGTAGATGATTCCCTGCCAATGTGGCCAAATGCATAGCAAAACTTTCCTAATGGTCAATCTTGGCTTGGCCACTGTTTGCGCCGGCCAACTGCTACTCGACAACGACCGTTTTCACTTGATTTTATTGCAAGTGACCCACTTTTTAGCAACAGTTACCATGCGCTTCAGAAATGAGGTGATTTTGTTGCGATTCAGCAGGTTTCCTCAGGTGAAAATTCAGTCCATGATGTTTTTGGCATTCATGCACAGAGCTTTTTCTTAACTCCAGTTTTATTCAAGGGGTAGTGAGCTATTTTTATGTAATGTTTAGGGTGCTTATATGGTTGTAGGATCTGATGATTTTCATTATTCTATCAAAATTGTCCATAATTGGCTTACCAGAGCGTGGGGCTTGGATAGCAAAATGGCCGGATAGGAATCAATGAAACTAAAATTAGGCACGAATGAGCGTTGCAGTTTCGGTACCAAATTTTCAAATTTTCAGCATTTTCGTTTTATTGAAAAAAAAATGGCATATTTTCTCTATGCTGGTGTTCATTTTTGACGTACGCTCAAACAATACTAAGCTGAGCAACTGCAAAATTGCTTAAGTACTTTTTGAGATTAAAATCTTATCGTTTTAACGCCATCCAGTATCACCCAATCGGACTTATACAATGCGAAATACAAAGTAGTAAAATCATCTATTAAAGAAAAAAAAAAAATAATAATAATTGATTTACTTTTACTATACCCTATTAGTTACATAGAATATATTCGAGTTAGAATTATTCCAGTCCAACCACTGTGCACATTAAATACTTTTGCGTACATTTGTTGTGTACATAAACCGTGAGCTAAACCTTTATTTGCCGTTATAGAAATTGGGTTAATAAACCATTATCAAACAGACGTTAAATCTACATACAGGGCTTGTGAACTCCATAACCTTATTCAGTTACTCCCTATTCTACCATATCCCCATTCTCCTGTTCACTCATTGGCTTCCGCGTAAGGTCCCTGCAGTGTCAGCGTATTTTTTGCATAAAGTTGTCATTACAATATGCTTTAATTTATTAAGCTGCTGCGTGTTATGTTTTTCCGTTCAGTGTGTGAGTGTACAAGTGTGTATCCATGTGTGCGCATCGTTATATACAAATATGACATGTCACAATATGCACATGCAGGTGACATTGGCAAAGGGCTTATAATAAACAAGTAACTATATAGTTTGTCAGTACACCTGCACAGGGCATCGACGTATACAGACATATAAACCTGTGTATAATGCAACGGCTTTGCAGTTGATGCTGATAAGTATCTACGATATGTATAATGTGAATGTCATTATTATTATTATGTGTGTAGTAGATATGGATGTATCTTTATTTTCCTATAACAGATGCATACTTTTAGGGGTACAGATTCCCACACCCACACTGAGACGTTTTGCGTGATAAATCTGCTTGCAGGAAAACAGCGCCCAACACTCCCACCTGTTTTATACGTGTTTGTGTGTGTGTCTCCAACTTTCTGTGTGTTTTGATATTTGGAAAACACTAAAAATAAGCGGCTTTTTGTTATTGCTGTTGCTGTTTATCGATTGTGAAAATGTTTTATTGTGGTGGTGGTGGTGGTAGTGGTAGCTGTTGTAACTGCACCTGATTAACAAATGCCTTTGCATGTTTGCAGTTGTGTGGTGCGTATTCGTGTTATTGCACAGGGAATTAAATGTAAATCATACGCCGTGTAGTTCTCACAGACAAACGCACACACAAAGAGATAACTGGAGATGATGTCGGCATTCGTTATTTGTTGCCATGGCCAAAAGCCAAGTGCGGCCTTGTCATAAAAGCATGTTTTAGTTTGACTCAGTGCCAATAGATGATGGCCATTGCTAATGACCTTTCGATCCCATTGACTCGTTTCACCTTGGGTTGTTTAAAAACCAATTGCCAATATTAAATAGCGGAATAATGTTTTGTGTTGTATAAATTAATAATTTTAAATAACATTTACATTGAATGCCTAAATAAATAATTTAAAGCATAGAAGTGTGTGCGTTTGGAGGGAAGGGGTGCTTGAAAAGGGAGGAATATTAATTGCTATATTTGCGAAAGATTTCCAGTAGTGATAAATATTGATCGAGAGAAATATTCATCATCAAAGTACAAATTTAAATTCTGGTTGCAATATTTGTCGGACAAGAGACTGAACAAATTATTTTGTTTTTGAAGTGTTACAGAAATAAAGTTGAGATACGTGGCAATGGATGGAATTTAAAACAACAATGTGACTAAAAAAATCAATATTCTAGGGTGTGCAATAATTTATATATATGTAAACAAAAACACAACTAAAACCATTTATCAATAAATTATACTTACGATAATTATGAAAGTTATTTAAAATTTAAAGATCAAATATTTTATAAAATTTATTAACGAGGTAAATAATCACAGAGTTTGAGCCCTGATCTTTGCTAACATAACAATTAAAGTTATAGTTCTATCATATTGAGGTAATTCTTCTCCAAGCACCTCCGCTACAATATTTTCTTTGAAACTGGCTACGGAAATGGGGTATTAAAGAAATTCTTTCATTTTTCATTGGATCAGACTATATGAAAAGCGAAGAACAAAAAAAAAAAAAAAAAAACCGCAAACAAGTAAAGGTTAAGATTGACGACTAGAAATACTCATCAAATAAGAGCAAGCCTGTTTTGCGCACTATCAAATATATGTACTCGTGCATATGTGTGTGTTAAACATAAATACATACATACTCCAGTCGTAAAGATTGGCAGGAAACCTTTTCGCCTTCCAACAAAGGTGACCACTCCAATAGGAATTCTATTGAAAGAGGTGGTAAACAAAAATTTGATTGAAAATGGGGAAAAACCAACAAGAAGTAAAATACCCAGCAGTAACAACAACATCTTCGTCATCTTCACAAAATTTTCAGGGAAATTCCTTTACGAACACCAACCTCAACGAGACAGAGTACATGAGGAGTACATGGAAGAAAGCGACAACAAGTCATTACAATAATATACATTCTTTAAAAAAAATGTTGGAAGTTGGTCAAAAAAATGCAAAGTATTTAGTAATTGCTGCAATTAATCGTATCGCTTTCAAAGTATATCTCTTTCAAGCAATTTTTTTAACGCATTTTCTGGAAAAGGCTTCAGTTTTCACCACTAATTATCTTCTCTCTTGCCCACGTTAGATGAATACGGTAGCTGTCCGATGATACTTGTTGAGCTTTTTACTTGCGATTCTTCCATAATGGCAGTATTGTGAGATGATGCTTTGTTGTGCTACAAAATCCATTAGTTTTTTCTCCAAAAGTCTGGCTTTTTTTCGACGAATTTACTTTATCGATTTATTTCTTGATCTTCTGGAGGGAATGCCGAGTGTGCAACAACGCGGTAATTAAAGAAAACAGTCAACATGACCTTCAATTTCGATTGATTTTAACATGGCTCAGTAGCCATTCTGAACTTTGTTGACTGGATTACATGCCAAGCTCATAAACCTGTGTTTCATTATTATCAAAAAGTTGCACAATTGTCTTTCTGAAACTTAAATACCAACTTTATATCACAATTTTGTTCAGTTGAAGGTGCAGAAGATCGACCAGAGCGAGGCAAATCAGCACGTTTTAAATAAAATTGGCTCATTGTACGTCTTCTATAACATTTTCGACGATTTGGTGTACAAAAATTATATTTGAGATTAGAAATTTGAGAACAATTCATTGTTCGACATATTTATGCATTGCAAAAATGGTAGAATTCGCTTTGGATGAGTTATCAATATCGAGCACTGTAAACAAACTAAGTGACAAATGGCGTTCAAACCTACACCAATATAGGGGATGGTTACGCCAGCCAACTTAGCGATAAAAGTGTTTCCTGTAAATAACCAATTTTGCACCATTGTAAGGAATACAAACTTGCGTTTGTAAGAAGGCTCGAATATATTATGTGTAATTATACACAATTGTGTGAATCGTACGTGTAAAGCGGTGGCCGGAAAAAAACATCCTATCACAAAAACGCCACCGATTTTAGTAAATTGCATAAGCAATTTGTATCATGTCGTGTGAACGATAAACCATAAGCCCTACTAAATTATGAAACTGCAACCCCCACTAAATGCATCAAAAAGGGTCATTTAAGATACAGTTTATTAAAAGCAAATGCCACAATATCATCATCAACTGCAACCTAATGCGAATCGGTGGCTTAAAACTTTTCGCATTTATAGCTTAATATACTTTTTTATGCAACTTTGAATAGTTTTTCCAACTTAGGGTCATTGTTATTACTCTTGTGCACTTGGCAATCGGAAGACCACAGTTTAACTTATTTAACTGCACTTTATGCCGCCCTTCATCCTTTGCTCTATTGCACGCTCTTTCCTAATTCAGCCAGTTGCCGCATAATGGAATTGACCGGAGTGCTACTAAAATGTTGAGTCGTTAAGAAAGAATGTAAAAAAGCCTTTAACAACAAGCTGCGAAAAAAACTACAGCTGAGCAGCAGAAAAGTAACAATTAAAAATTACAAAATTCCAACGTAGAGAAAAACACAAAGAATAGCAATAATAAGAAAGTTAATCATTGAAGTTCAAAAAGTTGTGCAATGATTTTCAAGAGATTGAAGGCAGTTTATAGTTTCACTTTTTTTTTATTGTTTACCAATATTCTTCTTTTTTTGCTTCGTTTTATTGCCCAGTTTTGTTTTTTCGTCTTTCCTGTCAGTATTCAGGCAGTTTTTATGCCGGATTACGGCTAATGATTGAAACAATGAACATAAATTGATTAAGAAGTCGCCCAAAGTTTGGCGTAAGTAGTTCTTAATATCATGATGATGGCGAGCAATCTATAGACAGATAACTCAGGATAGGGTGAAGTGGACGAAGATGAAGTTGCTTGTAATTTGCGGAAAACTTTTACTACGTTTGGGAATTGGAGCGGATTGTTTTGTAAGCAAATATTGTATTATCTGTTATGAGTTTTTAATTACATGAGTATAAGTGTGCAAATAGTTTTTTAAATTATTGTTTCTGTTATTTGCAAAGTCCATAATAGAACAGAAGAAAGAGCGGCAGATCCCAGGACTTTCGAAACGAATTTTTCTACTAAAGCCGCAAGCAATCAATGCGTATGAGTCACAAAATTCTTCAAATTAATTAAGTAAGTCACAAGTTTCCGCATCGTATGATGCATATTCGGTTCAAAAACCGAAATTTTAGCACAAAAAAATTGTGATGTGATGCTGATGTAAAATCGCTAATATATTACTGTTATGGCATTGACAGATACTCGGCCTTTCAATAGGATGTTTTATCTTTTAGAGGCTTATTTATGTTTAAAATTATTTTAATCAGATAAATAAATTATTAAAAACATAAAGTAAAATCCGAATTAATTTTTTGTGTAATAATGCAGAAAACTGCCTGGAGCGTTTATACTGAACTAGCTGGCCCGGCAAACGTTATTTTGCCTTCAAAATGTTAATGTGGTGAAAAAAAAATTAATTGCAAAAATCTCATCTCCAACGCCGTCTATCACTTCAAATAAAACCTTTTAAACCTTCTGGAATATTCTACCAATAATTTAAGACCATAATGAGCCAAATCGGTCCAACCGCTCTCGAGCTTTAGCGAGACTAACGCACAGCAATTGATTTATATATACAAGGTTGCCCATATTCGACGGACCCATCTGGCAACGCCATAACTTTTGACAGAGATGTCAGATCGCTTAATGACATACCGCGTTTGAAGCGTCAGTCCAAGCAGATTTTTACCATGGAACAATACACGCCACGCGAGCGCTCTGAAATAGTTGAAATTTACATTCAACAGAAGAAGTCAATTGTGAAAACTCAACGTGCTTTTAAAATATTAAAAAATGTGAGAAGTGCGCCTTCTAAGAACACCATTAAGCGTTTATACGAAAAATTTTTGACTGGTGAGGCTCTTTCTAATCCGAAGAGGCCAAATAAAAGTCGACCAAGGCGATCGGCCGAGAATATCGCTGCCGTACGAGCCAGTGTTGAGAGGTCCCCAAGAACATCCCAAAAACGCCGTTCTCAGCAGTTGGGCATGGCTCGGTCCACTTTACAACGGATTATTCGCGTTGATTTGCATTTGTTCCCGTACAAAATTCAATTGACGCAAAGATTGTTGCCTGCGGACAAGCCTCGTCGATTGGAATGGGCCCAACGAGTCATCGAAATGGCCGATGATGACGAGCAATTTTGGAACAAAATTATCATGTCCGATGAAGCCCATTTCACATTGAATGGGACCGTATATAAGCAAAATTGCCGTATTTACGCCACTGAAAATCCTCAGGAGATTCAAGAATTGCCTCTTCATGACGAAAAAGTCACAGTTTGGTGCGGCGTTAGTGCGAAAACGGTCATTGGGCCGTTTTTCTTCCAAAACGAAAATGGCCATGCTGTTACCATCAACCAGGAGCGTTATCGCGACATGATGACCAATTTTGTGATGCCAATTATTCGTCGAAAGCGTATGAGGCAGTTCTGGTTTCAACAAGACGGCGCTCCACCGCACACAAGTCGCATAACAATCGATTTTCTGAAGAATTTGTTTCCGGGCCGTTTGATGTCGAAAAGTGGTGATTTGGACTGGCCACCGCGTTCGCCCGATTTGACGCCCGCTGACTTCTTCTTGTGGGGACATTTGAAGTCAAAGGTTTACGTTAACAAGCCAAGAACCGTAGAAGAGCTCAAGGACAACATTCGTGAAGAAATAGCCGCTATTCCGGCCGAAATGTTGGCGAAAACGATGGAAAATACTGCAAAAAGGGCACAATACGCCATCAACGCCAGAGGCGGCCATTTGAGAGATATCATATTCAAAAATTGATGTAAACAAATCTACTTGGAACAAATTAAATGAATAAGATTGCCAACCGCCAAATTTTTATTTTTTTCTTTGATTTTTTTTTAAAAAACATGGGTCCGTCGAATATGGGCAACCCTGTACATATATATACCTATAATATATAGAAAATATAAGGTAGATAAATGATGTGTTATTGAATATCGATTGATAAAAGATCAAAATGCATCCTTTCCATTTAATCGAAATAACCTTTTAACTATTCTTTTAATTTCATTACTGTCATTCATCTCTATGACACTTTCTTCCTTTTTATTATTTTCTACAGCTTTGAATAAATTTTAAAATGCCAATTTCATTATCCGCTTTTAGGTATTTTCACAATTACAATGCTTACTGCGATTGTGAAATATGAATTGAGAGAATTATCTTCATCCTTTTCCCCTCAATAATATGCTGAATTCATATTTTATGAGGTAAAATCTGGGAATTTGTAAAAGTTCACAATAAAAAATTTAGTTATTTGTTAACAATTGGCAATTACCAAACAGGGGTTGCTATGCATCAGCCATATTATGTGGTGAACGATTAGGGGAATGTTTGAACGCTGATTCTTTTCCCCTAAAATGATGACAAATTAAACATATACATATGTATCTGTTGGGATATATATGTATGTATATTCGTATGTGAACAAAGTTTTAATCCATAGAA
>JAHXMU010000320.1:159787-180229 GCA_019455685.1 Philornis downsi
TGGTACGTCGGTTTGGAGTACATATTTAAAGTGCTGCTACAAATATGAGTGGGATTGGACAAAGGGGCGTGGTACCTCCCATACAAACCACAAATTAAAAATCCATTATCACGAATCCGGTTTTTAGGTAAGAAAAAATAGTTATGTTAGATTTGATTGAAAGATCTCTGGAGCGAAGAATAAGGACGTCGGTAACTTGAATTTGATTATTCAAAGTCAAAGCGCTGGGGAACTGCATTCGTACAAATCCGTTGACAGCGTGACCGAAGAGGATGAAGCGACAAACTATCCGACGGAATTTTTGAACTCGCTTGATGTGCCAGGAACACCGCGGCATAATTTACAGCTGAAGGTAGGATCGATCATAATCATGTTGCGGAATCTGAATCATCCGAAATTGTGCAACGGTACGCGGTTGTCCATCAAGAAACTGATGAACAATGTGATTCAAGCGACGATTATCGATGGCAAATTCAAAGAAGAAGAAGTCCTTATTCCATGAATTCCGAGAATTCCAACTGATCCTCCACTCCAATTTAAGCGGATTCAGTTCCCCATTCGATTGGCTTTTACGAAGACAATAAATAAATCGCAAGGCCAGTCGTTGGTAGTCTGGGGGATTAATTTCGAATTTCCCTGTCTTTCACGCGGTCAGTTGTACGTTGCCTGTTCGCGTGTTGGGAAACCGTCTTCGTTGTTTGTTTTTGCGCCGGAAAACAAATCAAAAAACATTGTTCATCATATCGCTCTCTACTGATTTCGATTCCACTCAAATAAATCGCATTGAAATTTGAACTATCTGTTTTTTATTATAACTCGAGAGTTTATCTGAAGGCGTTAAATTGTGGCGAGTCGAAGTTCGCCGGGTACGCTAGTATTAAATAATAA
Organism: Philornis downsi; assembly: GCA_019455685.1. Taxonomy (NCBI): domain Eukaryota; kingdom Metazoa; phylum Arthropoda; class Insecta; order Diptera; family Muscidae; genus Philornis; species Philornis downsi. The sequence goes on from JAHXMU010000320.1 coordinate 160,676, forward strand.
CAATGGCTTAATAATTTTACAAAGAAAAAGGCAGTTGCGTTTATGTAACGAAACTGTTTTTGCAAGACAGCTGGATCTTGTATTCGAATTCTAATTTTTGAATACAGCATGCAAGTATATTTGGGCATATAAACAGTAAAATTTATTTTGTAGGATTAAAGAGAAATAAATATATATTTAAAGGAGACGGATTAACAAAACAGGGCGTTTTTAGGAATTGTTTTTAGGAAATTGATTTTAAAGTAAATCGGTAATCATTACAACAAAAATCAATCGAACAGAAATGCAAATTTCAGAAAAGCATCATAAACCATATGCATAAGTTGTAACTATTATGAACATCATTAGTCTTTACATTATTAATAATCATAAACAATTGCTCAATATGCAAATTTGTGTATTTATGAACTCAGAACAGTAAATATTCTTATTAGGCAAAAGATCTGATTAAGCTCTAAAATGCACTACCTTAAGAAGATTGGACATTAATTTTTTTTTATACTTTATGCCAGTAGCAGAAATCTCTTGAATGCTTTTCTAAAGTAAAATATTTACACTTTTCGTATTTGTGGCATTTGTATTAAGTATTGCAATTACTGTAATTGTAACTGTTGTACATTTTTGATTTCATTTCCAAGTATAAAGTTGACATTTTAAATTAACAACATCAGTTTCTGTATTCTTTGTAATAAATGGATAAAGCTTTTATAACCACTGAATATTCTCATACATAAAGTATTTTAAATATGTATATGTATGTGTTTGCTTACTTCTAAATACACTTAAGCTAAATCAACTATTTCGCATCATTCAAATGTTCTCCATTTAAAAAGAAAAACAAGTTGATTGCATCAAAATGTTATTAAATTAAAATATTTGAATAAAATTCAGCAAAATTTGATATATTTCAGTAATGTTTGTTAAGTTTTATGGTCTATGCTAATTTTATTTAAAAATGCTAACAATTTCCCATAAAAAAAAACTACTCGAAAAAGGAAAACATGAATCAAAGAGCAAATATGACATTTTTCATAACTTTACATTCCATTTATGATATTTTTTTTATTTAATAAAGATTAATTTCATAACATGACATATTATGTTACTTTGGAAAAATGCGACAAAGTTTTATGATAAACATTTTGCTGGCTGTCATGTCCAATAATGTGTCCCTCAGCGACATGAAGTTGCTTGTAGTTTAAGAATTCTCTCATCTATCGATTTTGAACCAATGAATGAAAATAGTTGTGGATAATTGTAGGCAACCGGACAAATCAAATTTCTATTCTGAAAGAATTGAATATGGGCAAATTACTACTCAATAGACAATTGAGTCTACAATATCTCCGATGACAAATTTAGACTAATTACTTCCACAGTGTAAACGAATATGATAGTTAGCGGAATTAAAATGAAAAATTTATAGTCAAATTTTCCATACGTTGGTAATAACACAAGTAATCACTTTGATCACGTGGTAATAGACGAAAGGTAGCTTCTAGAATAATGGAATCAGGTTGCTTCTAAGATACACAGGAAATTGAGAAGAGCGAAATACTTTTGTTTTTTTTTTTTGTTATACAGGCAAAGAAAGCTTTTCTCGGTATATTCACTACTATAACAAAACATTCATCCGAAGTTTCTGATACACTGTAGGAACATCCAAGTAAAAGGATGCTGCATACATGACACTTTTTGGATAATTGTAACGCATCCTGTAAGGATTTAGGGTGCAAAAATGTAAAAGCTTAAAGGTCCAAAAGATCGATCAAAAGATAAAAATTAAATGTCATGGCATAGAGCCTTCCTTCTGTAAGGAGAACAATAAAAATCTAGTTACAGACACGTCGAATTTGCAGCAATTAAACAGATAACACATCTTTAAGTTGATAGTTTCAAAAGAGAGCACAAATGAAGAAATAACACCAGTTATCAATGATGGCATAATGAGATCAAGACAATGGAAAAACAAGTTCAGAATTGTTGTATTACAAAGGTAAAATTAACCAATCGCCAAGGATATTTAAGACCAGTGATGATGAGCTGATAATAAGCAAATATCATGCCCAATGTTTAGAATATAAGTGTATTGTGTATTATTATGTCAATTTGCCAGTCAGTGATCGTTTTGCTAATATTCTGTCTATCCTTCATAAGGAAAGTTGTCGAAAGCAATATGTGAAAGACAAACCCTCATTTTATCGAACCGAAGTGTGCTTTACTTGCTGGGCTTTAGATGTGCAAAATCAATAACTTACCATGAATGCATATCATGACAAATCTTGGTAAGGATACAAAGAAATATATGGACACATGTTATCGTCAGTCGAATACAACAAATTTGTCTATACATCACCGAATTTAGTATTTCAGCAAAGCTAATGTGCTCTCGCAAGATTGCACTTACGGGCCCGAAGTTATCGATAGGGATATGGATACATTTTACTGAGCTTTTTCATACCAAACGGAGTTTCAGGCAGGACAACGTACTTATGGAGATCATTACAACAAAAGCTACAGTGAATATGGATGATACAATTGTCAACATAACGCATGGGTTACTTGCGTACATTGGCAATACAGATTTCATTGACAAATGACTGAAGAATTTTACGCAAGCCTTTTCAATCATTGAGAAGGATTTGATAAAATTAAGTTTGGCTGTAAACGAAAACTATTCGTTTGAGACGTAGCGCTGGCAACTACAACCTTGAAGTTGTTCATGATTCATGTTCAGTTTCACTGTCAGTAAAACTGATAATACCAATCAGGAATAGATGCTACTGCTGCTTTACCAAGCAATTTACTTAGAGACTTAGTCTCTTACTTACTACTAATTCACATCGAAATTAATGTTTTTTTATATAGCAGCAGCAGTAGATGTCAGAACTTTTGCGTCGAGTGCATTCTTGTCCCGTCCGTAGTATTTCTTGAATGGAGGTGATGTAAGCTTTGCATTTGTCGAGGACAATTACCAATCCGATGGAGACACTTTCTCTATGTAGGAAAGTATTCCAGTAGCATGTTCTTAGATAATTCTTCTTATAATGGCTGCGAAACTTGTCAAAAATTAGGAGGTTCCATTTATCTTTCTTTTATCCTTGTTTCCATAATTATTTTATCTAAGATTATGTTGTTCGAACAGCCACCGATCGCTAGGCTATCGTAAAAGTCAAGTTTCTGTGACAGATATTATCTACTTTCCTAATACACATCAATGTTAACATGCTATTTAGTTCATTCAAAGAAAGACAATTGTTTAAAATCTTGTCATCTTAGGACGATAGAAATGCCTTTGACACTCAGGAAATACTTTTCACCACAATAAGAGTATTGTGGTTACGAGAAGGAAAGTCAAGGAAATTTGACTTGTATTTATGCACCGGTAGGTAGAGGGTATTTGCCTTGATCGTTTTTTTTGGTAAATGGATACTTAATATTTGTTTGTAGAAATCTACATTTACTATAGAGATTTGTGAGTTTATGTTAAAGATAAATGGCGATAATTGCCATATGGCTAAAAAATAATATTGCAATTCATGGTAGTATGATTAAGTATGAAGCTACAATGCATTTTGTACATCTAGACAATGCATTATGTATGATTTTTAATTCAAAAATAGGTATGGAAATTCATATTAGCAAATTATATAGTTCAGTTAATAAGAATAAAAAATGAATTATTGAACGGTATGTAATCCGTTCAACAACAATTCATAAATCTTATAGACAACTGTTTCATAGTTTTGTTGTTAACTCTTCCGAAAGCGGATTTGTTCTTAAATTTAAATAGTTTGATTTCAAATATTCATACAGAAATTGTGCAAAAGTGCTGAACTTGCATAAATTGGTGTGCTATTAAGGCGGGTTTTGCTTAAAATGACGTACAAAAGGACATCCTAGCATGTCAACTTCATATCGTTCCAACCATCAAAGTAAAATGAATAGTGATCGAATTATTATGTGTCCTACATAAAATTTTTCTTTTCAGAGTTCTACCATGTTTAACATTTATATTCAATACTGTCTGCCAAATAACTACGAAGAGATTTATATTTGATCAGAGCACAAATATTGTTGAATTTACTGCAAAAATGATAAATCTATTCGGGCTACCTTTGGCACATTAAGTAAAAATAATGGCCAACATAATCAATTTGTTATTACAAATGCAGGTTAAATGTCAGCATTTGTTGATATAAATAGTAAGGATTGTACTTGAACACAACTTAGATAAAATTTGATATTTGAAGAAAAAAATTATTTTCGTCCATGAAGCTCACTTCTGATTAATTGACTTTGTATATGAGCAAATCTGCCACTTTTGGAATGAAAAAAAACCACACGCTATTTCAAAAATTCAATTTATCGAGAGAAAAGTTTAATGAAAATGTGAACAAGTCACAAGGATGTTCACTGCTTCAGTGGACTATCTTCTTTGGGGTTGTTTAAAGTCATTAGTTTGCATCAGTAAACCAACAACTTTATCAAAATTTTGGTGAAAAAGCTGCAAATTTATGCGAAGAAATTGAATTTTGTCTGAACGCAACCCGACTTGGAGAGGATGCAAAAATGCGAGGTTTGAGGATAATCTTATGAGCTTTGCCGTAACTTTTAGTGTTTCGAATTATTGTTTGAGGATTGGTAGAAAATTCAATGGTGGGAAATTTTTTGAAATATCGATAAAACTTATGTAAGCATAAGAGATGGATATAAATTAGGTAAGATATTCTGTTATAATTTGATTTTGGTTAATGGAAATATAATATTCGGCAAGTTTTTAAAAAATTCACAAATTGTTCACAATTTTAGCCAAGATCGCTGTAATCGTCCCAACAGAGTCACATTTCTTACGAATAATTCTTCTATTATGTTGTCATAGCAAATTTATCCGAATGCGCATTCATATTATTCAACTTTAACTCTTTAAATATCACGCAAATTTGATTTATAATTTGTTTAAAGTGGTTAAAATGATCTAAGATTTCAATCTTAGATATTCGGGACAAAAAAGAAGAAGAAGAATTTTTATTAATAATTAAAGCTTTTATAAGAGTTACCTTAACATGAACCTTCCACTCATCATTTATACAGACTACCGGTGTAATATGAATCACTAACTATAGGTATATATCGCCATCGACTTGAGCAAATGTATTAAAATACTGCAATTGACCATATTATGACATGGGCTGAAATTTCTTTAACATGAATGCCCTCGGCGCAGGATTCCATGTGCCGTGCAATATATGGCTACCAAAACTTTAGGATTTTGAGATACCCAGTAATTTCTGCACGATGGATTGGTCGATAATCGCAATAGCCCAACTTTTTTACTAAGTGCGGAAAGTAATAAAAATTGAATTGATTTATTCAGTTTCTTCAATTTATAAAAATAACATTTCTTTATCACAACATAATATATATTTAAGTATTCTTAATTTTGATAAGTGCGAATCATCATTATACGTGAAAAGAACTGTATATTAAAAGCGGCATTCATATGAACCCATCTAAATCAAAAGCAATAACTTTTAACTTAATCCCTAGCAGATCTGTTTCGTTAATGTTAAATGGTTTAATTATTGATAATGTTAGCACCGTAAAAATATTTGGATTTAGTATTGATGATATTCTATAATTTGAAAGCCATATCAGGGAGGTACCTTCTAAAATTACATTCTTGCTACGCAAGTTATATAACATAAATGTGTCTCTTCCACTAAAAATACGAAAACATATCGCAAAGACAATGTTGATGCCACACGCTATTTATGAGGTAGAAGTTTATTGTGGAACAACTAGAGGTAGACTAGAGCGATTAAAAATATGTTTTAACCGTATAATTCGTTTTGTGTACAAATTAAAACATTATGATCATGTTACACCATACCCTGTTGAGTTTTTTTGATGTACATTTGAAAACTTTATCGACCCTAGAACTATTTTGTTTTTCTACAAAAGTGTGAAATTTGGCACACCCAAGTACATACTTTCCAAATTTGTATTTGGAAGGTCTTCAAGAACCAATATTTTACAACTTCCAGTGGCAAGAACGCTAAAGAGGCAGTGGTCTTTTCGATTTCGTACTATACGATTATGGAATTCAATAATTCCATATGAATACATAAGATTCTCACTATCATGTTTTGGATTTAAGAAGCTCTTAATGTCTCGCTTGTAGAATTATTATACTTCACTATAAATTGTTGATGCTACACATTTTATATCTTATATTTCTCCATATTCGTTGTTAATACTGTTAATACTATTATTATAATAATTATTATTAAAACTTTTTATAAAACTGAATTGTAAAATTTCAAACATGTGCCGCAAAATGTTAGTCTGCGTAATCAATTTGGCCGTATGCGGTTTTGGTTGGCAATATGGAAATAAAATAATAAAATAAAAACATGAAAATAAGACAATTACATCTTCTGTTACAAAAATTTTGGAAAATTTTTTAGAAATATTATGCAAAATTTAGTACGCTATTATAATCTTCGACTGAATTGCGAATTCTACCAGTAACCTAAATGCATAATTAAAATATTAATGTAATATACATATACGTTAATTTACGATTAAATAATTTGAATTTTATTTGTAATTGATTGATACAACTGCAACCCTCCTTCACTTTAACGTTATTCGATTTTGTGTAGCAGAGAAATAAAAATAATTAATTTTAAATGAGATGTTTATTGCCAACTAAAAAAGAACGCCCACCATCACAGATATAAGTCTGATTTGCCCGCATTGAGAAACATGAAATGTTGTTTTCTGAAGCAACAGAAAAAGAATCAAATTAAAAATGTAATGTAAACGCCGAAAATAAGACAAAAATTTAAAATTCCCTAGGGAACAATTCGTCTAATGACTTAAGATTATAGCGTAATGCTTATATATATATATATATATATATATATATATATATATATATGTGTGTGTGTGTGTATGTATGTATATATATTTATATATATACCAACGAGTACATACGTATACATACTTGTATGTATGCATTTATATTGATTTGGCTAAAGCGTATAACAACACTAAAGGTGAGAGGAACGACAACATAGACTTCTATGTTCACATTCATGCAAACTTCAGTTAAAGAGTTTTAGGTTTAATATATACACGCACACACCCACACATATCTATATTTATATTTATCTTCCTTTCCTGCAAGGAGCTTAACAAACCGTAATTGAGGATAATCAATAGGATTGTGACTCGTCGTGATTCGTGAAAATGAAGTAAAAACTTTATTAAAGGCATTTGTTGTTTCGTTTCTCAAAACGTAAGCAGGGAATTAAAAGGTCATCGGGCGGTTTCAATACGACACAGTGGCGAGCACATGGGCGATCTTTAATGGCTAAAAAATCCTTATAATCGTATTGCTTTCCGTAAATTCTAGAATATTCCTAAAGATGGAAAAGAAATTTTTTTCGAAATGTAAAAATCAAATTTAACTTAAGTTTAAAAATAGGAAGTTTAAAAATAGGAAATATTGGAAGCAACATATGTCCTAACAAGTAAGTATTTTTTATCTGATGCCGTTAATATATGGATTAAAAGTAAATGCCTGAAATTATTCGTGTTTTGGTAGAATGTTTTGTAGTATATGAGTGTAATTTGTCTAAGTATATACTCTAGAAAGATCATCAAAACCGCGCCCAGAACATTCAAGTATGATATATGTAATCTCTTTCCCTCTTTCTGTGGGTGAGACTTTTCTAGAATTACGTTTACGACAATAAGTTATACAGGGTAGGCCATATGAGTGTTGGCGATTTAATTCTTCAATTTCTCGGCAACGTGCGGCGCGGGGTGGCGGGGGGACATGTTCTTCACTGCGCCGCTTCCTGGAAATTTAGTCGCCATGAAGCCGTACACGGGAGTGCAGCGTGCATATTGTGTCCGAGCGTACTACGAAAACAATAAATCAGTGATTACTGCACGACGTTTGTATCGGCATGCACACGGTTTACACGATTTAGGTGAAGTTCCAAGCGCCAATGTGATACGAAAATGGATCAGAATGTTCGAAACAACCGACTCAACAGTACCAATTACGGTTCGTGGTCGCCCAGTTTCTGCAAGATCAGCCGACATTGTGGAGCGTGTTCGTGTTTCAGTTCAGCGAAATCCACAACAGTCAACACGTAAGAGAAGTCAGTCTTTGGATGTCAAAAGAACAACTTTACGACGAATTTTGAAACGTGATTTGCGTTTGAAGGCTTATAAGATTCAGATAGTCCAAGAATTAAAACCCGATGATGCCAATAACCGACTTAACTTTGTCAATTTGATGCTAGAGCGGTTCAACAATTTCTACAACGTGATTTTTAGTGATGAGGCCAATTTTCACCTTAATGGCCATGTGAACAAGCAAAATTGTCGGTTCTGGTCCGAGACTAATCCCCGACGCTTGCATAAACGTCCACTTCACAGCCCTAAGCTTGTCGTGTGGGCTGGGATAAAGTCAACCGGTATTATTGGACCATACTTTTTTGAGGACGAAAGAGGGCATGCGATGACGGTTAGAGCGAATAATTATTGCAACATGCTAGCAGACTTTTTGGTGCCAGCTTTGCAAGAACTTCAAGGCAATACCTCGAGGATGTGGTTTCAACAGGATGGGGCCACATGTCATATGGCTAGGGTATCCATAGAGCTGCTGAAAAATGTTTTTCCTGAAAAACTCATTTCGAAAAAGGGGGATGTTGAATGGCCCCCACGTAGCCCCGATCTCTCTCCATGCGATTATTTTCTATGGGGCTACCTCAAATCGGTAGTCTACGAGAATAATCCGACCAATTTAGAGCAGTTGAAGAGGAACATTATTCAGGAAAGTAACAAAATACTGAGAAAAACTTTTCAACGAGTTTTCCAAAATTTGCGACTTCGGTTCCAAGAGTGTCAAGCAGCCGAGGGAAGCCATTTGGACAACATTATTTTTAAGTCTTAAAAATTCCTATGCTTCTACTTTCTAAAAATACAAATATATTTTTTTTATGTTTCGTAGTTTTTTTTAATTGAATATTTAAACCACCAACACCCTTATGGCCCACCCTGTATTTGTTCTCTCACTCCTAATATATAGTTAATTGTTATCTCCTTTTCACCTGTTATGTAAATAAGAACATTCTAGAATTAAGTCTATGATATACAACACTATTCTGTAAATATGTTTGTCTTTGTTGCACCCATTATGTAAATATGTGTTCTCACTGAAATATTGTAGCATTTTCTAGAATAAGTAATTCTAGTATAAATAGAGCAATTTTGTACGTTTTTGGGAATTAATAAAGTTGACGTTGATGTGGAAATACGCTCCACGATATCAAGGCTTTTAATTAATTTGGGCGGAAAAACAAAAAAAATGCTCCGAAAGATGTAGTGGGTGGCAGTTAATTTTATGGTAAAATAACTATTTGAATATTAATATACACGAGTATTAATATAAGATGTAGTAAAACAAGTTCATTATTTGTAAATGGCATTGAAGGTTTTATTCACAATAGTTAGAATGACCTCTTTTAGGTCACCGTTTTGTTGGATCAGTAGTTCCTATGTCACTGGTAATTGGATTATGCCAAAATCCAATTATATGCATAATTAGATATTACAGTATCAATATCATACCACTATTCATATTCTGAGCCTCTAGGCTGGCCTTTCCCCCTCCAATGACGATAAACGATAAAATATGGCGTATTTTTTCTTTGCTGGTGTCCATCTTTGACGCACCGTCAAACAATACTGAGTCAAGCATCCTTAAAGCTGTCTGAGTAGTTCTTTACGGAATTATTTCATCCTAATGCCATTCAGCGTAACTTTAATCGCATCTTTACCACGTGAGATACAGATTCTATTGGAAAAATAATGTTTTTTTTTTTTTTATCCTACCTCACTATAAGTTACATTGGCCTAAAATTGAGGGAAAATTAGACAACTCAGTTTTGAGTATCTCATTCATTTCTATGGAAATATCAGAAAAATCAGTTATTTAGCATTGATTTTTATGAAATCTGATCAAAGGCTGAGTATTGGTCTGTCTATAGAGTTGTAAATATTTAAGAAAAGTTCAAATCATTAATAATTTATGGTCTCAACTCGGTCGCAATTTGGGCGTTGATAGATGTACCCGAGCTTAAGAAAAATTAAAAACTTTGTTTTCAGATTTTTTTTTTGTTTTTTGAAAAATTTATTTAAAGGTACCTAAAAGTGAAATCTGTTGGAAATGCTCGAAAAAAATCTTGTACGTATTCATTTCACGTATAAGATAAAATATGTTAAGTTCTTAAAAGCATCACATAATATTGTTTGTTTTTTATGTATTGGTTTTGAAAATCCAATTTTAATGGGAACCGTTAGTCTAATCCTTACTGGTTTAAATTATACGGAATTCAGTATTTACGTGCTGCAGATATTTTTAACTCATTTGTAGTAGTTTCTATGATCCAACAATCCGAAAAGGCTAACTTGCTATTTTTGCTAGAGGCCATCGAATTTGACTCACTCTTTCATCATGGAACTATAGAGGTAATTCACAGGGATATATCATATTAAAAGCGTAACGACATAAAATAATTTGCACTTCATGTTACTATTTGTGCAACGTCGCCAATATTTTGAGGAATATGATTTGTTTAATTATTTTTTTATGGCCATATAACCGTTGAATTGGCAACCATTCTATAATGGAACTTAACTGTAGCCATTCGTTTTACACAGATTTACATAGATGTCGAAAACTAGTACATAGTTTAATAATGCCGCTTATAAATTATTGTATCGAAATATGTGTCAGTACAGCTAAAAGCAATATAACGAAAATCCAGTTGTCCTTTAATCGTGATATACGTTATCTGTTCTGTCTTCGTTGAATTGTGCACGTGTCTCCGTTTGTGATACAATTTCTAGGTTGTTCTTTTCGTAATTTTGTAGTTATTCGTTCATTGCTTTTGTTTTCTAATTTTATCAAAAATCAATCACCGCTGTTTTTTGTAGAATTATTTAAATTCACTCGATCAATTTACACTAATCAATTGATTATTCGTAACACAAAATATTATATGAGCAGATCTTTTCAAGTAAGAGTAGCCAGGCTGTTTAACAAATTTCCAAACTCATTAAAAATATTTTCTCCATCCCAAAACACTTACAAGAAGAGACTTCTTGCGTATTTCAGTGACATTCCTCATCTAAAATTATTTGCTTGACCCCTTTTTTTCTTTGATATTGCCGTCAGATAGTTTGCTGTCCATCTTTCTTTTCATTCTGAACGGGGAAATGATTATCACTAAATTTATTATTTTTTTTTCTTCCTTTTTTTTTTTTTTTGAGTCATTACTTATATATCATCTCAATTACTTAGTTAAGTAAATCTTAAAAAAATTACTTGAAGTTACTATTTTTTAACATTTAATCTGTTATTAAATTTTGCGTTATATTAGGGAGTAGCTCTAAATTCCAAATAAACGAAAAACATATATAGTGAAAAATACTAATAAGTGAAGTAGATCGTCATATTGTAAATCATATTTGTCTGGTATTAAGATACATTAACTTTTTTATAACATTAGCATTGTAAAGTTGTATAATGCATTTGTTATTATGGAGAAAGTACGTTGTAATATTGTAATTTAATCAAATGGGCTTTAAGGCTTAAAATTACAATCCCGAATAAATAAATAAAATTAAATTAAAATACTGACTTTTGGCCTAAATATACCATCTCTAAGAATTGTCCGATTTTCTCTACTTTTTATAAGTAGCAATTCTACATTAAAATTAGAAAAATATTAGACCAGTCGAACTGTAAAGTTATGAAAATGCGCTGCCACCGTAATATATGCAGAGTGACGCAAAGTGATTAATATATCTAATTAATGAAATGTTGAAAAAGTTCTTGGAAATTGTTAGAAAATGCACTGAAGTATGTATTACCTATGGTAGTCGCGATATTAGTTGTTCGTTTGCCGTTTAATTAAATCAACTACAGTTTATAAGCATCTGTGCATATAGGAAAAAAAAATCAATTACTACAGTCTCATGCGCTTCTCTTTAAATTTGTAACACCGAGATTTGAAAGAGGCTACAAAAACTTTGCTCTTGTAATGCAATTTTAGTAGCTCCCTTCTTCCTTTAATGTCCATGTTATAGTATTTCCAAGCATGCGTACAACATGACCCGGCTAATGTCGTTGGTGTTTTTGTTGCACTTGGATACGTCGATGAGATTATAGAAATAATATAGTTCTTGAACTACAAGGTGATACCATATCATCACATTTTTGTGCAAAAGCAGGTATACGAATTCCTCAAAGCCATAATTCTGGCATTTAACTACGTTTTGAGAATATACGCAACTTGGTTTAAAAGTGAATCATGACGATCCATATTTTGATACATTTCCTATATTAATAGTCTATCCAATCTACACTTCATTGAATACAAATGCTACAATTTTATTTGGAATTTAATTATATATTTAGAAAACATGATTTGATTTGATCAAGAATAAATTTTGCTGAAAACAAATCCAATTGAGACGAATTTTTATATGGCTCTCGAACAAATGTGTCGGAAAACTTCAATAAGCCATACAATCTATTCAGAGTTTCCCCATATTGCGCTCTTAGACGATCATGTCGTGTGCCTTCAACAGATCTGTTTCGGTTCCGATAGTATAGGCCTACATCGTTGGGTTGGCGGGCTCATGGAGTTTTAGTCGCTATGAATCACTTCGACAGGAAGCGAAGCGCATTTTGCGTGCGCGCATTTTACGAGAACTCTCGTTCATATATTGCTACTAGGTGACTATATTGTGCTGAATATGGACTACGGCGAATTAGTGAAGCTCCGAGTGCTAATTTAATTAAAATATGGGTAAAGCGTTTTGAAGAGACCGGTTCATCATTTAAACCACAAGCAAATGGTCGCCCAAGGACATCTAGGACCGAAGACAATGTTGAGAGAGTTATGGAGTCAATACGAGGAAATCCACAAATGTCGACTCGCAAGAGATCGTCTGTCTTACAATTATCGCGACGAAGTTTGCAACGAATTTTAACATTGGATCTTAAACTGCATCCATATAAGCTGCAACTAACACAAGAATTGAAAGAGTCTGACTTCATAGCAAGGCTCGCATTTGCTAATGAAATGCTTAATCGATTTTCCAATTTTGACAATATCCTTTTCTCTGACGAGGCTCATTTCCTTATGAATGGGTTTGTAAACCGTCAAAATTGCCGCTACTGGAACAGTGAAAATCCCAAAATCAAACACCAGAAACCATTGCATAGTCCTAAAGTGACAGTATAGGCAGCAATCTCTGGCAGAGGAATAATTGGTCCTTTTTTCTTCGAAAATGTGCGGGGCTAAAACGTCACGGTTCATACGGAACGTTCTGTTGAGATGTTGGACGGATTTTGGGCTCCAGAAATTTAAAGTTCAATAATAGTGATTTCCAGAACTTGGTTCCAACAAGATGGAGCTACCTGTCACACATCAAATGACTCCATGGCGGTGGTGAAGCAAACGTTCCTTGGCAGAGTTTTTTCGAAAAGAGGTGATATCCCATGGCCCCCACGTCGTCCAGACTTGACGCCTCTTGACTTTTTTTTGTGGGGATACCTCAAACACAAAGTCTACAGTAATAATCCAAGAAACATCGTTCAGCTCAAGGAGAATATCCGTGGTGAAATGGCAGCCATTACACCAGTATTACTGAAGAAAGTTTTCAATAATTTTCGTTTGTGGTTAGAGGAGTGCCGTCGTAGAGAGGGTCACCATTTAGGTGATGTTACTTTTAAAAAATAAACTCCATTTATTACTCTACAATGCCTTAGATTTATTTTAATCGTACCTTTTGTATTTATTTGTTAATCTATTTTTTAAATATGCACGTTCTATTGCGCCACCCTGTATAATTAATTTTTCGTAATTTAAATTTTCTTCAATTTTTGAAAATTTTTTAAAACAGATAACAGCAAATCTCCAGAGTATTTTATGGCTAATTAAATAATGAGATGCACAAAATGAAGTGTTCAGTTTGAATGAGAAATTTTCTACACTAATTTAAATTTATATTTCTGGGTACTAAATCTACTAAATCTTTAAATCTACGTAATAAACACATGCACCAGGATACAATGTTAGCTTTAGTGAGAAAGTTGCGAAGATATCAATGGAACACAAAGTCCACATAAGCATATGATAAACTCAAAACGCTGGTGAGATTTTAGACATTCAATAATTAAAAAATATATCTACAATCTCGCAGTGGGGTATTATTAAAATTCTTTTTTAAATATATGCAAATACATCTGAAACATGAGTGCAATTCATTTGAAAAGAGATCTTTCGTTTCAAAATCAGCTGGTGTTCCCATTTAACCACCATTTATCGTAATCATAACCGCAACTGAAACGGTTGAGTGCATCGTTTGCACTCATTATTACAGAAAACCAGAAAACCTTGCACCCAACTGTACACACACATACAAATCTCAATCTAAATCTGTGTCTGCTGTTTATGTTCTAGCATTTTATTGAGTAAAAAAAGAATTAAAACTGTGATTGCATACATTTAAATGTTTGCATGAATATGTGTAGGTTTTTAATGCCTTCATATCACGACTATATGTAATCGGAGAAATCTTTTAACTGGAATTAAAATAACTGATTCGAGCCACCAACAGAGAAGCATACGAGGCATGTCTTCAACATTCCTCAAGCTACTTTGGCAGTCAACCTTTGGCGGGGGAGGGGGGGAAAAAACAGTAATAAAAGATTTGAAAAAGAAGTAAAAAACAACAGAAGCTACAAATTAAAAGCAAAATTACAATGCGATGAAAAATATAGACAACTCAACATACCCACATACATATATGCGCTTTCACGTCTATGAACGTATGCATCTGCAATGTCATAACATCAAATTAATTTACAACATAATTATATGATGAAATTAAAAAATACTAAATGTCGGTTAGACGAGAGTTTCATGGAAGTGTTCACAGAGCCCGAGGGGTGAGGCCACATTTGAACAATGCAAGTTAGAAACAACTTACTATGAGACTTCCCTCAGTACGAATAATGAAGTTTTTATGAAATGATAAATTTGCATAAGTTTTATTGCTTTAACACTTTTAGGGTTCTTTCTATGTCTGTTGTTTTTTTTTTTCATATGATTAAGCATAATTCAAATGAAAATTTTCGGTAGTATTTTTTTTACATTTGTCAGATTTTGCTTTAATATACTCACACATTATTCACGGATAGCAAAGGGTGTCAGGTACGATTTGGCAGACCATAATGGGGTCGTTACAATATAACCGGATTTTTGGTTATGTAGGAGATGATGGGTAGTCTTCTTTAAAGTGACATATTTGTGAAAAGCACTTTGATCAAACGTAATATTATTTGTAAACATTTTATACGAATTCAAGATTTACTTAGTTGCAAAGTGTAATAAACTTTCAAGAGTGTGTGGAGGTTATAAACTCTGCAGCGATAGGGAGAGTTAGAGACCAGGCCACCGCCTGGCATTTAAGTAAAGATGTTGAGTTGGAGTTCTCTGAATTTTGAGTCGGTGGTATTTAACTGGAATTACCGTCGTGAACGATTACAATGCTGAAGTCTAAGTTAGAGTGGCAAAAATTTGAATATTTTAATTTGAATAATGCTCTTTTAAGAAAATTATTTTTCCCAGGCAAATTTTGTCATGCTGAATTAATGATTTATTCTAGACTATGTCGACCTTAAAATTAGTCGCTTTTTTCAAGGTATGCGAAAATTTTTAAATGTGATATATGCCTTACCTTGTAACAAAGCTTGCATATTGTCGCTATCTTAGTATCACACAAAACTTGTCAACGGCGTATGCTCATTTGTCATGTTTCCACTTATCATTTCTCCTGGGGGAGATCAAAAATTAATCTTTGTAGAATTTTCCAAACAACTCACTGCTCTTGATTCTAAGATAATCTAAATGGCAGTTACCCTCGATGCGTTTTAGCTAAGTGAGTTGTTAGCCAATTTTGGTGGCTTACAATTCAGTAATATTTAGAAATATTTTTATAAAACTACGAAACAAAAAAGTATAGAATACGTTCAAATATTGACGATTTCGGTAAACTTTGAACGGTTTAAATATGTATGTATATCTTATAGATATATGTATACACCCTGATAGAAGTCTAGATAAGTTATTAATTTAGATAAATATTATCACCGCTACCTTGGTTTTAACATTGAAGTAGTCTTGGAAAATTCTAGTACAAAATCTTTGAAATGTTTCTTTGGCATCATAGCTAAAGAACTCAATCAGCTGACTTCATACTCAGATAGCATAGGAGCTGAAATATAGGAAAAGTTTAACTCTTTAATTGCGCTTCTGTAATGTCATTTGACAGTCCTGGAATGCACCAAAAAACCACATCACTAATATGTCAATTTTTAATGACTTGAAGTAATCATCTCAGATCCTACAAATATATATATGATCAATTTGAATCGTTTTAAATCAGTTTGCCCATCCGCTTTCCTATAGTAGTATGCAGGTAGCACTGAGTAAGTCAGTATATATTTTGTATGTGAGCAGCCTTTTTTGATACACAACCATTTATTTATTATTAGTTGGGCTGAACAAAATTTAGCCATATAAGGAATAACTCTGAAACAATTTTCTAAATCGGCTAAAAAGACTAGAGAAATATAGCTAACAAGTCGAGAGAAATACTTGGTGAACGCAGTTGAGGAAACAAGACATTTTTTACCAATAAGAACATTCTATTATTATTGTAGAAGCAGGATAGTATAAGGATAGCGTATACTAAATGACACAATGATGTATAAGAGTGTAAATAAGGACCCTACAAATGAATTACTAAAACGCAGTAACAAACTTGTTAAGGAATTATTTATATACAATATAACAGACGAATGGGAAAGAGGAAAATGAAATCAGAAACGGCCATTGCACTAAAGACATACGAACTTTCAAAACTCTACAAGGAGAAATATTCCTTGAGATCGAGATGTTCATCAGTTAATACATCAGCAATAGAGTTTATTACGAAGTTTTTGAACAAACTTACCGAAAATTCTTCTTATAACACAAAGAATATGACAGAGTTTAGGAGAAATTACAAAAATTGATGATAAAAAATGACAAGATGATGGTTTCTTTTGACGTATTCGTTGTCTTGTCAATCCCCTGTAGTCTAGCCATAGCAATTATTGATGAAAAATGTACCATTTTAGAGGAATTCACTAATATGTCTAAATATTTGTTTATGAAAATGTTACAATTTTGCTTCCAAAACAATCGCTATTTCCAATATAAATTCTATCAACGAAAAACGGGCGAGCCCACTGGTACTCGCCGGCATTAGCAATACTAGCCGATATTGTAATGGAAGTGCTATTGAGAAGATACATTTCCAACTACGAGTATGATATAAGATCTAATTTTTTTTACAAAATATGCAGATAACTTTTTTCAGATAATGGAAATATGTATACTATATGTATGTAAAAAGCTACAGCATAGCTTGAAGAACAACGATTTTTGTTTGTGATTTTTTATATTTCGTCAATTTTAATGTTTTTGATTTTTCAAACAATAAAGACCAGTGCCAAGGCAAGTTACACCGCAGAATAAAGTATGCAAATGATAAGTCTTTTTTTCATAAAAATGGTTCTGGCGGTCCTTTCCTTTCCCAGTCGCCCCGCTATTCTGTTCTAGTCTCCTATTCAATGTTTGTTGGCTAAACTCTAATCGACTTGGTTAGCAAATGATCCGCCAGTAAACGTCTAAGAAATGCAAGATGTGTTGAATATGTCGCTGCTATCCGTGATGTTGTGCCGGAGAAATGATACAGTTAGTTCAATGATGCGCTTTAGAACTCGCTCTTTTGACTTAGGTCTATATCCACACAAAATCCAACTAATCCAGGGCCTGAATGAAAACGATCATTAATAACGCTGTGTGTATTCACTGATTGGATTCATGTGCAGTTTAAAACAGATATGGTTCCACAAGGTTTACTTAAGTTGAGGATATATGCCAATAAGCCACAAATATTCAGTATCTTCAAAGTCATCGAAAATTTGACTTCTCGAATGCAAGTCTAACAGGAATGCCGTGGCGTATATTTGAAGGATATCATATTCCCCGCATAATATCATTAACAGACATTTGAAGTAAAATAAAATATTGGTTGATGTCTCACATTCAACTTGTTTTATTAGATTTTGGTATCACTGGTCTTAATTAAAAGAAAAACTTTTACATGTGCATACTGTCCCTAATAGCAGATAACATTCCTGTATAAGAAAATCAATCAATTTTTAAATCAATGTTATATTAGTGCTGGAGAAGAATTTGTTGATATGCCCAATTATCTAGCGATGAACCGGTATATCGTCCATATCATTGTGGACCACACGACAAAACAAATAGAAGAAAAACAAGGCAGATTTAGATTTTTAATGCACAGCATCGTACGGATGCACCATAATAACGATAAATGTTATAACAAGTAAACACGGAACAATCGTTTTTGAAAGGAACATTTTTAGTCCTATAGGTGAATCATTACACACTTTTATTGCAAAAAAGTCTTAGGTGAGTTCATTTTTTTTTATAAAAAGAAGAAAAAACAAGCTAGATTAAGATTTTCAATGAACAGCATTATGCGGATGTCCAATACTAACGATAAATGTTTTGACAAGTAAACATGACACAATCGTTTTTGGAAAGATAATTCTTAGCCCTATGGGCGAATCATCACTTACTTTTGTTGTAAAAAGTCTTAGGCGAGTTCATTTATATAAAAAATATAAAATAGTGAAATTTGTTCAATTATTACTAAAATGGGACCGCAGACAGAACTTTAGATTTGCCAAGCACAATGAATATTATTTGATAATTTACTTCTTAGAATATTGTATATCGAACCGGTTTACCTATTCGATCCGGAATGACACTTAGCGCACACTGGTATAATAATACAATTGCATATTCTTGTGGATTCCTACAAAATCTAGTCGCTGTTCCCCATGCAAACTCTCTCATACGTGCACACATGTGGATCTAATGTCTGCAATATGTTGAACATCCCGACTACTGCTCAATATACGAGTGTGTGTGTGGGTGTATGTGAAAACCAGCCTGTATGTGGCTCCTCTCGGTCGCTTTTTCTGTGTGCATGATTATCATTAAAACTTACGGCATCTGCTGATGACAGTAACATTTGCTAATGCTCATAATACCTTTAGTAGAGTGTTCGTACATACACGAGTGTATTTCGATTTATCAGTCTTTCTTTCCCTCTCTGGATGTTTGTCTACGCATAATTACATACTTTTTTTTATATACGTACATACATACATTGGTACACTTATGTAAATATGATGTGAATATGTTTGTGCAATGTAATATTATTGTTTTTCGTGAGTGTGTATTGCATGTACAGTTTGTAAAAACACATACATAGATATTGTCTTTCTGTTTTGAAATGTGCAAATGA
>JAHXMU010000320.1:180239-265473 GCA_019455685.1 Philornis downsi
ACCACTCGTCTTCAGTCGATACAGGATATATATAAGAGAATTCATAGAGTTAATTAAAGTGCTTTCTGGAAAGTGTGTCTGAAAAATACTTTGATGAATGGATTATTTGCAGGCATGAGTGTAATATTTAGAAAGGAGCTTACTCTGAAAACGGATGACCAGCAAATATTTTGCGTTTTATTGATCAACTTACGGTACTGGTATGCAGAATGTTTATAAAGTGGAGAGCATCAAAAGGCTTTTCTTAATCTAAGTTATACGGAAATTTTAGACAAACAAGCAAACTGCACAGTCAAGTAATTTATTTACAAGTTGAAACTTGTAAATTACAGTTCGACAATAATTTTTGAGACCAATTCTCAGAATCAATTCAATGTGCAATATTTAAGAGACGAGTATTAGATGTGATTACATGAATAAATAGTGTGGACTCACTTGTATAAGTGACGAGTTCTAATACAAGTTACAATGGCTTGGTAGGCAGTGCTAAATCGGGAAATATCTCATGCAGAAATTTTGTGGAAAGCTAATACGGATAGTTCAAAGTCAATATAAATGTAAATATAACATTTGATTTGTTGCGCTATTATCATTAATTTTCTTCAGGAAATTACTGTTAAAGCTATGTTTTTTAAAAAAGTTTAAAACAGTTCATTACTTTTCGGATCCAGCCACTGATCCCCATCAGCAGATTTGATATAACGATTGTAAACAACTTATCAAATCTTATACATTTGATTTTTTTTTTGTTAATTTTATTATTATTGAAAGAAATTCATGTCTGGTAGTTTGAAAAAAGCCAGAAATAATGTAGGCTTTAATTTTCCAGCAAACCGCGAGTCAAAAGAGTGAAATTCAAAGAAAATTGCAGAGTTTTCCTTTGTGTTTCCATTGAACAGTGATTGAACAGCACACTGAAGTGGCGAAGAGATCATCACGCTTTTTAAATGTGCGTTAGCATTGAGTAAAATGCGTTGTCGAAACTATCACAAATTTTATCCAAAACAATTTTACTTTGTGCAGTATACGAGTAGTCACATAACTTAATGTTTAAATTTTCTCTTAAGAAAAAAATTTCACAAATTGCTAAATTAGATACAGTGCTTAAATTAAAACCTAATGTAATCTCGGTAGTTTAGTCTTCTCAACAAAATTGCCGCAACAAAGTCTTGTTTACATTCAATTCGAGTCCGATAACTATTTTGATAATGCCAAATTTAATTTACTACTATAAAATGCACACGATTTCAAGAGGCGAAACCCACGCAATTAATCAGAAACGTTTTAGTGCGAAGTAAACACCGAATGCAATCCGTTCCATTCCTTTTACTGGAATTTGAAATAACAACTCGATAAATGACTTTCGGCCTTGCTGGCGTTTGAAGTGCATGAGCGTAAGGATGAATTTAAATTGAATGCCGATATCACGTACACATAAATGACGTAACTCTGTGTGCGTGTGCTAGCGTTAAGTAAGTTCACATGTGAGTGTCGAGTGTGAGGGCTGCTGAACGTTAGGATACGTGTTTTTCTTTCCTTAACCCTGACAAGTCAAGCAACAGGAATGAATCAAAGGACCATTGCCCATGCATATTGTTGTTGCTTGCTGTTGCTGCTGCTTGATGTGGTTGAATGAGGTTTGCCATTTCGTTGAGGTTTCTTATTTCTTTGCTGTTGCTGCATTAAATATAAATAAATATGTTGCTGTTGTTGTTCTGTTCGATATGTTCATTTGTTTGTTTGCAAAGTTATTTGATCAGTTGAATTGTGGCTGCAGGGTACAAAAAAAAAAAAAAAAAAGTTTCATGCTGTTATTCTTACGCTGTAAATAAATTCTGATATATGAGATCTATATATTGGTTCTTTATCAGAGCATCTATACGTATATCTGACTTCATAAATGTATGAATAGAGTTGTTGTCGAAGCCGCAAACGAATTTGATTATTGCGAATTGTTTCTCTGTATTGGAAATGAAGTTACCAATATTATCGATAGCGATGTTGATGATGATGATGGTGATGTTATTGATGGTAATAATGATGGTGATGATAATGTCACAGTTAGTGTTGTTTGATTTTTTGTTTATCCCAAGCGAAGTATGCAATAAGGGCTTTTTTACGCCGGCAATATTTATCAAGAATGGCTAATATCACATGAACTACTATTGCATGCACGTATAGCTAGCTGCATGTTTCTATTTGAATATCATACGATCGATATTGTTTTCGACGAGTTGAGGGATGCGATTAACATGTTAATTAACGTCGATTACTTGTTAACGTCTTCTAGAAGATGTAATCTTAAACAAAGATATATAAGTTATCTACATAAAATTAATTTAAATAATTTTTGAACGACAGATAGGCTTTTAATATGAGCCTTTTAAATTCGTATTATTCGATTACAATTGGTTTTGTCAAAACAACAGACAATAGCGTTTCAATTAGGAACCGAAATCGTTATTTTTTCATTATTAATTAGCTATTTGCGGTATTTTTTTCTGTTCAACAATAACCGGTTTTTAAGTAACTGTTAGTAGAGCTTTTTCTTCTGACAACTAATGTATTTTTATTACTTACTAGCTGACCCGGCAAACGTTGTTTTGCCTTTAAAATGCCTTTTGTATTACCATTATTTGATTCAACGTTAATGTGGTAAAAAAAATTAATTGCAAAAATCTCATCTCCAACGCCATCTATCACTTCAAATAAAACCTTTTAAACCTTCCGGAATATTCTACCAATAATTTAAGACCAAAATGAGCCTAATCGGTCCAACCGTTCTTGAACTTTAGCGAAACTAACGCACAGCAATTGGTTTATATATATATATATATATATATATATATATAGAGTTTTGTTTATCAATTTTTATTATTTATAAAGGAAAACTTGATAATATTTTCAACTTGACTTGTTAATATAAACTTCTCTCAACATCACAAAAACTTGTGTTCAAAATTAACATTACAACTCTGCAAAAATAATTTTTTAATTTTTGATTTTATATGTATATTCAAATGTAAGAGTTACTTTTCGAATAGAAGTGACTATAGATTTTTTGAAAATTATTGGTTTATACAAAAAATAATTCATAATAATCATTTCGATAAACGGTAAGGCGACTACAAATACACAGACGAACATTGTCTGTGTATGTGTGTTACCTTTAGGCTTCCATACCGTTCATCTGGTTATAATGGAACTTTCACTGATTATTCCTTGATTATATGGAATAGATTCCATGGTAATCAAGTTACTATGTGAGACGCGGAACATAAATATGATGTTATTTCCTAGCTACCAATTTATCTGCAGATCAGTGTGACAGACATTCCGTTTATAGATTTTTATTTATTTATCCAACAGTCTAAAAGAATTACTATACAAGGTCAACAAAATAATAAAACATTGATTTTCCCGCCGCATTGTATAAATATGAGTGAAACAATTAAAGCAGTTTAATTAATTTACAGCGAACATAATGTTAATTCTACACTAATTAAAGCGAAAGTCTTTTGTAACGCCTAATACATTTTATTGGGAGAAAAGTCTTTAGGCTGATTTTTGTATTTGATTTCAATTCAATTTTAAAAGTTCACCGATTGATTTCTATTTCCGATTTATTTAGTACAAATAAGTTTCCAAATTTTTTTTTTTTATCAAAAATTGATCATTAATTTTGGGAAAAAGTTGTTATTTAAAATATTGTCCACCGCTAGTCACTACTTTTACGTCCCTTTCTGACGGCATATGAATACCATCTTAATGTTTGGAGGCTATGCAAAAATCGACCCACTTCCTTCATAAAATTTAATGCGACGCTTAGACGAACTATGTGTTGTCTACCGGAAAAATTGAGTAATCGGAAGAGGCAATGTGTGGCTTATATGACGGGTGGTTTAATACTTCTCAATTGAAATTCGTTTATTAAATTTTGAACAGCCCTGGAATATGCGGGCGGTAATCATTATGCGTAGCGTCTTGAGTCGTATTATGTAAATTTACTCTTTCGTGCTCAGTTCAATCTCCTCTAGTGTGTTTCAAAGAGAGCCAGAAAAATGACATCATTCGGTATGAGCAACTTATTGTACATATACATGAGTTCTGTGGTCTTAATATTAGGTTGCTAATATTTCGCGGTTATGGTGCTGCCAAAGTATTACAACTTAAACACATGTCATCGAAATGACGTGCAATTTGGACAGGTCTCATTTAAGGATTGATTTTTTGTGAAAAAGAATATCGTTTAGTTGAGGAAAGTATTAACCAATATATTAAATGGAAGTGCCGTTTATTGACTCCTTATGCCAGTTGAAAAATGTTCTGCTAAGCTTATCGATTACTCGATTAATCAAATCGTTTGCTTAATGTGAACGCCACTCAAAGACAGGTGGATGATTTAGTTAATAGTCGTTTACTATAGTGAAATTTGTAGATTGAAAAATTGCAAGTTAAAGAGCTCAAAGAAATTGAAATTTTAGTATTAAAGCATTTAAGAATAAACTACGGTAAGAATTCAAAACTGTTAAAGTTAACATTTAAAAACTTTCAAGGCTTTATCAATTACCGCAATTACGAACAAAAGAGATAAAAAAACAACAAGCATACACGTATAAAGTAATCACACTTTTCACTTTCCACACGCCTATCTCGTATCTGTCATTTGTCATAAAAGTTGCTGATATTTATTAATCGCATTTTTCTCGACGTGCTTGTTTATGCGTATATTTTGCCTTTTTGTACTGATAGTGGATCAGTATTCATATCTCCTCAATGACATTAATCGTTTTTTATTATTTTCCATCTGCTGCGTGTGTGTTTGTGAGCTCTGTTCTGTTTATTTGATTAACTTCCTTTTCTGGTTATAAAACTCCAATTTGAATACGTGCGTTTGGATGTAGGTGCGTATGCGAGTATTGTCTTCTCTTGATATCATACCTACGCTTAAGCTTCCCTCGAAATAGTCACGTAATATTGTTTCTGAAAAGCCCATTAAACCAAGTTGATGTCGTAGATGTTATCCATATGGAGGGAGCAGCACGATTCGGATTATTACCGTACCACACACACATACACACGCGTAGAAATGTGTATTTGTGAACTTGCATATAAATGAATAAGTATGTGAATAGATGTATGAGTGTGTGTGTGTGGTCTCTTGTGTGTGATTATCATTAATTATAGTCCTCGGGTTTGTGATTGTATTTTATCGAATTAGACGGCCAACCAAATCATCAATCAATTCAATCAATCATTCCATTTGATTCTTCGACTCTGCACTTGTATGCAAGAATGTGTCCATATATATATATGTGTGTCTGTATTCATTTGCATTTGTATTCATTTGTATGGTGGTGTTTGTATGTCTAATGTTTATGTATATTTGCTTTTAATGGCGTATTGGTGTTAATTGCTTACGTTTATCGTGTAAAACCACTCATTATTATTATAACTACAACTTCAAACACATTCGTTTACTTAGTGGAAGAAGCAGCCGGTCCACCCATTTTACATGACAAATAATTAGTCATGGGTTAAAAGTCCTCAGCCTCTCAGAACAACTATTTGCACTTTACACAAAGTGACCAATGACGTAATTAACGACATTATAACAACTGGCAGCAGCCACTTAGGTGTTTTCTTATCCTTGGTCCTGTGCTAAGTGCGACAAGGAAATTGTGTCAATTAATTTACTTTACTAGAGCGAAACAGGAAAACCCACTCAACCTATGTTGGCAATGGTTAGCGAATGAGACTTGTCTAAGAAAATTGAATTGATTCGGAGTAAATAATTGTTATATTAATTCAGAGGTTATATATTTGTATGGGTCATATGTGGAAAAGGAGATTTGTGGAATTTTTCACTACAGTTTTATGGGGCTTTTTTCCAGTCCTGAAATGGATGGCTTTCATGTTTGCGGGTGTGTTTTTGAAGGCATTTAAGAAAGAGAGTTGGTAGGTAATTTCAGAAATATATTTTATAATAACCAGCCTAACCAGTTTGTTTGGTATTTCGTGCATCGAAATTGTCAAATTATTTGTGTTTTAGGATGTAAGTTGAAGAATTTTTGATAAGTTTCTTAATACTATCCTAGCCTCTTTTAAAGAATAAGTAATAAAATGAGTTTCATTAGGTATCTGACAAGATGTAAGCGATAATTGTGATATGACGGGTATAACTTCGAAATGGTACGCATTTTGTGAGTAATGGGTAACCAACAATAAAGAGTGAGTAGCTCACAAATGGCCGTGAGCAATTGTCACTTACACACAATCCATGATAAATGAGTAACGGCGTGTATGCACTACCAACGTCGATGATAACTAATGTGAGGATGCCAGGTACACATAGCCCATGAATAGTGAGCTGCACTTCATGTGCAGTTACGCACTGTTGTGGGTAGAATTTTTCATTTCATATGACAATGTGTGTGTGGGTTACTCATTTGTGGGAAAACCGTACTCTGCTTAAGGTCTTCACCTAAAGTTAGTCATTATAATTTAAATTGCTTAATATAGTAGAAGGAGCAGAAGTATTTCGTCCATCCTTTCAGTTACGCTCATATAAATGTCTTTAAAATCGAACATATTATTCTCAATAAAATTTTACAGTCGGTTTTAGGACCGGAACTAAGCAAACTGGTCACGTCGGGCTACAAAATAAGGAATTTACAAAACACATATAATGTTCATCAATTACAAAGACAGTCCCAAAACTAATCAACCTGTCCGTGTAGATGAGGTAGTGGTTGAAAAAAAAAAATGTTATTTTGGTGAAAATTGGCAACCTTATAAAACCTATTATTTAAGTTTCAAAGCGCCACTTTGATTAGTGTTTTTATTTGAGCCATCGAAAGTAAACGATCTCAGTGAATTTGTAAACGTCGAAAAAATTGTTCACCGTTATGTAATTCAATATTTTCATTTGAAAGGTCTTGGTCTAACCAATACTAAAACCGATCTTGTTTCTACTCAAGTGAGTCTACTCTCTCGTTTTCGACTAAATAAATAAAAATTTAAAATAAAATATTGGATATCAGACTTCACACGAGGTCGTACGAGCTGCCAAAACGAACACCATCAATTGAGATGTTCACGTTAGAAACGTTAAAAAAATCCTCAAAATCCCATCGGCTGAAAGTGCGTGGGCTAGCTGAAATGAAAAGCATTTCAAAAAGTATTGTACATCGCATATTGACCGAAGTTTTGAAAATGAGGGGAACTGTGCGCAAGATGTGTGCCGCGCTTGCTTTAAATAGAGCAAAAACAGCATCATAGCGAAGTCTCAGTAAAGTATTTGACGATGTTTCGCCGCAATAAGGCCGAATTTTTACGTCGATTTATAATCACGAATGAGACATAGGTCCAACACTTTTCATCTGAGACAAGGGAGTAGCCAAAGCTGTTAACCACAATGGGAGAATTGTGCCCAAAGAAGGCGAAGATGGTTTCATCTGCAAACAAGGTTATGGCGTTTGTTTTTTGGGGTGTGCACAGGATGTTTTTTTTTTTTTTTTGATTTTTGCAGAAAAGTGAAAGCGTTTAAGTGATGAAATTATGGATATAAAACCGCATTTGCAAAAAAAGAATGTGTTGCTTCATCAAGAAAATGCTGCAGTTCACACGTTCACTATGAATTAATTTTCGAATTGCTTCATCACGCACTTTGTTCGCCACATTTAGCTCCCTTGGACTATTTTCTATTTCCAGACTTAAAGAATGATTCGGTGGTAAACGATTAGCCAACAATTAAGAGGTAGAGTTTGCGGTTGATTCCTGTTTTAAGGTGTTTAGCAGTTCTTACTATAAACAGGGTACAGAAGCTATTGAATATCGCCGGAAAAGATGTATCGAGCTTAAAGGAGATTCTGATGACAAGTAAAGAAAATATTTATCAACTTCTTTTTGTATCTTCATTGATAGGTGCCGCTGTCGTATTTTAGTATAACCAATTTATGTAGAATTCTGTCAGTTGTAATGTTTTGTATCACTTAACGTATTTGGTGCTGACAGAAAAATTAGCTCTTAGACTTCTGGTATTCGCCATGCAGACATTCCTAATTCTAACATAGGTTTTCTGTCATAACTTTTGAAATGTTTGTGAGAATTGATTGTTAGGTAATTCTATAGTAGACCAAAATATATTGCCTTTTCAGAATTTCTCAATTAATATTTAGGCTTTTGCACGATATAAATACATAGCGCTTGGAACATCCAAACTTGACTTATACTTCTTAATGTAAAATCTGTTATATATATTCAAATAGTGCCACAATTTACAAGTTGGCTCCTTGCATCAAACTTTCTTCTTCTTTTGTTTCCATTCATTTTAAAGTAAAATAGAGGAAATAAAAATCTCAGTGCCAGTATGAAGCTGAAAATTGTAATAAGCGCTATTATTTTATAAAATTTTAAAATTCATTTGATTGAACTCAAGTTCTGAAAAATCTGCATAATTTTATGGCTTGCTTTCGATTTTGAACTTGGGGATATTGGCAGAAAAAATAAATTTATTTGTGTTGTTGTCGGATTACGATTGAAAAAGTATACACAGAATTGTTTGTAAGTGAAAAAATAGGTATGCAGTTTCGCTCCAGGTGAATCAAATTTTATAAGTTTAACATCCATGATATTTAAACAGTTGCGGGAGATTTTAATGTTATTTTTTCACGATTTATTGCTGCTAATGTATTGTAGACTTGCGAAAATTATGATAAACGACTTTTGTTTTGACTGTTGAATGAGTTTGTATATTCCACATAAAACTCCCTCGTCCCCTCTTTCCATCCAATATCTTGCCTCATGTAGAAAGTTAAGTATTGTCTAAGTATGACACTGCTTGTTGTTCATTATATAATTTCCTAATTTAATTTCATAATGTTTTGTTTTTTTTCGAAGTGTGTGCGCTTACTTTTGTGTCATTTTAAATGAAAGCAACATTTTGCCAATTTAAAAACATTCATTTGAAAATAACTCTTAGTGTTTCCCAACCACCGCCCACCTTTCAAAATTGATAACTGCCTGGACAAGCAATCATTTGTCATGTGCTTTGGTGTGTGAAAATAAAATAAAAATGAACACACCAATACATTTCATAAAATATCCGCAAAATTCCGGTAATCCGTTAACAAATCAAATTGTTGCAATAAATACGAAAATAATGGCTTGTGAATTTGATACACAACCGAGTGTAAAAATGAAATAAAAATTGGTATATGTGTATACGTACCTATACATACGAGTATATATGTGCTATGTGCTGTGAACGGGTGAATCCAGTAACACTGTCAAATGCGAATGAGTCGACTAAAAGACAGGCAGTTGAACGGACATGCAGACGAACGGACATGAAAAATAATAAACTTTTGGCAACTGAACACAGAGAACCGTGGAAATGGCAGAAACTGCAACTGCATTGTAACACATTTACGTCGACTAGGATGCTTATGTATATGTTTACATATATTTACATATATAAACAATGTTTTGTTTACATATATAAACTTACATGTATGTGGACATATATAAATCTTTACCATAAATTGAAAAGATGTTTATAAAAACCCAAAATAACAAAAAAAAAACTGTTTACATAACCATTTACCAAATATTAGCCAAATAAATAATATACTCAAACAAACATACATATCTACTTGTTTGTATAAATAATTGTATATTAGCTAATACTACGTACATATTTATATACTTCCATATGTATACAAGTGGCGTAACTGTAATGGCTGTATTAATAAACATTTGTGGGCAAATCTTTTGTTGAGAATCACTGAAAGGGAGCGGGCGAGAAATAGTCACAGTGTGAGGAATCCCACCTCAACCGGAAACAAAACGATAGGATATGTACTGAGTTTTGGGTTCTATAACAATAATAACAATCACATGCACAGACAAACACTAAGTTAAACAAGTGCAGGCACACAAACACATGTATTTACTGTGCATACACAGATATATAGCATGGCATACTGTGAAGAAATTGTATGTTTTTGGTATTGAAACTTAAATATGCTACACAGAAAACTTGACTTGTTTCCTACTTGCCACACTGGCTAAAACGTTTTCTCGTGTTTTGGTGTATTTCATTGATAAAGTAACCGTTTGGTCTACCCGTATCGGAAAGCATATTAGCTACGTAACACGAGAGGGCTTTATAAATATAGAGTTATATAGCAGACAAAATTAACTTTGAGAAGTGCTCTGATATAAGTTTGTGCTGAAAGGATTGTTTTGTCAGTATTATATGGGTTCTGTATTAGAAAATAATATCTGTATTTAAGTTGTTCATTATATTATTGCGCAAAATGCCACGATCACATTGCAATGCGACAATTTAGGAGTATGTTTTTTTTTATTAATTTTTAACTTTTTTGTTAGTTGGCAAACAAGTGTTTTTGTCATACAGGGTGCAACGTGCATATTTAAAAAATAGATTAAAAAGTAAATACAAAAGGTATGGTTAAAATAAATCTAAGGCATTGTAGAGTAATAAATGGAGCTTATTTTTCAAAAATAACATCATCTAAATGGTGACCCTCTCTACGACGGCACTCCTCTAACCGCAAACGGAAATTATTGAAAACTTTCTTCAGTAATACTGGTGTAATGGCGTTCCATATTAACCGTGACGTTTATGCCCCGCGCATTTTCGAAGAAAAAAGGACCAATTATTCCTCTGCCAAAGATTGCTGCCCATACTGTCACTTTAGGACTATGCAATGGTTTTTGGTGTTTGATTTTGGGATTTTCACTGTTCCAGTAACGACAATTTTGACGGTTTACGAACCCATTCATAAGGAAATGAGCCTCGTCAGAGAAAAGGATATTGCCAAAATTGGAAAATCGATTAAGCATTTCCTTAGCAAATGCGAGCCTTGCTATGAAGTCAGACTCCTTCAATTCTTGTGTTAATTGCAGCTTATATGGATGCAGTTGAAGATCCAATGTTAAAATTCGTTGCAAACTTCGTCGCGATAATTGTAAGACAGACGATCTCTTGCGAGTCGACATTTGTGGATTTCCTCGTACTGACTCCATAACTCTCTCAACATTGTCTTCGGTCCTAGATGTTCTTGGGCGACCATTTGATTGTGGTTTAAATGTTGAACCGGTCTCATCAAAACGCTTTACCCATATTTTAATTAAATTAGACCTCGGAGTTTCACTAATTCGCCGTAGTCCATATTCAGCACAATATAGTCGCCTAGTAGCAATATATGAACGAGAGTTCTAGTAAAATTCGCGACGCAAAATGCGCGACGCTTCCCGTCGAAGTGATTCATAGCGACTAAAACTCCATGAGCCCGCCAACACAACGATGTAGGCGCCCCCCCCCGCCCGTGCCTGTTCTACCCCTCGAAAAAAGATGATGCAATATGCACGTCCTATTGCGCCACCTGTAGTTAAATTCCAAACCCACTTACAAATCTTTGAAATGAATTTTCGTTTGCTGACTGTCCATTTGTCTTTATTCAGAAAAGTCTGAAATTAATTCAACATAAAAATATGTGAAGTATTCTGTATGAAATTCTACAAACTAGTTTGTTTTTTGACGACTTTAGGTTCAGTTACCACCCATGAACCACTCACAAATACGTATTTTACAGTGCAGTGTATTTTATTTAAAAATCGACTTTGTGACACATTTCAGATGTTGTTCCCCATTTACATCGACTTGGAAATGTAAAAGAAGCTCCAGAGCCTGAAGAGGTATTTAAAATTAAAAAATCCAGTTTTTTTAATGCCATGAAGATGCTTAATTTACGAAATTTTATCTTATCATTATCATAAGCATAACCAAAACCTTTGGTCATTGGATATTTGTCTGTTGGATATTTGGCTGGTAGAGAGAGGGTGCCAAGGTGAGTGAGGTAAATAGAATGACTAAACCGTTGCGTCTTAGTTAAGTAGATAACTTCTGCCACTGAAGCTCAAGGTTTATGCCAAATTTGTGGTTGATGACAGACCCAATACTGTAATAAGCTGCGATGACTAATCTGTAAAAATTTGTTATGAAAATCCTAAGAAAATAAGAAAAAAGGGAAGATTCCCTAAATGTCATAACACGATTTAAAAAGCACCTGGAATGTTTGGACTCTTTAGACAGCTTCTATCTAATCGGCGGATAATCTTGTCAAATGTAAAGTTAACATGTGTGACAGACAAAGATGAACATGAATTAAAAAGTTATTACAGATGCCATGCAGAAAGGAATAAATTTGAATGTGGATTAAGAGCAAAGAAGAGATTAATACAACTTGTCTTGAGCCAAACTTAGTAGAAAAGCGAATAGTCACAAAACACATCATTACAATTTACATTTATGCCCCTCCGGAAAACAATTTAAGTGATGTTATATAAAAAAAAAAAAAAATTGTGAAGAAAATATTGTATGCAGGCAAGTATTCTTATAGACTGAACAAATTATATAACGAAAATACTCCCATGACGAGCAAAAATCTGTTAGAAAGTGATATCTTCTTGCTCTCAGGTGCCGGATGAGTCTGCTCCGGAAGACTTTAAGAGAAAAATTTTTATCAAAATATGTTCTGATATTGTCGTAATGGAGAACATTAAATCACATCAATTGCTCTCGCTGGTTTAAAATGCGCTGATGGAATACAGCTTCCAGTGTGTTTTTGTGAATGAACTAGGTAGGTAGTGCAGAGAAGAACGATTTAAACTCCTTTAGCACATACAGTTTTCTTAGACACTATCAGAAATTGTTGCCGCGATTTGAGAAGTAGTGCAGAGGACCAAAGCTGTTAGAATTGTCTTCTATTAGGGGCGTAAAATAGGCAATGATTTCATTGAGTTCAAATTTTAGTACAACATATTTCATAAGATAGTATGTACGTAAATCGTATTTGCATTAGCCATATAGTATTTCTTAGCTTTGGACACGTATAGCCAAGGAGCATCATTTGGTCCAAATGACTTTGTGATGCTTTATATATTTTGCAAAATCCCCACTGCTGTGCAGTCAACAGATACCTCATAGACAGTTGCACCATTACTGTGCCATAGGCGGGCATAATACCATATTTTCCTGAAATTTCCGAAAACTATGTAAAAATTATGTAAAGTGAAAGGAAAACTACTATATTTGCAAACGTTATAGTGTGAAACTATGAGCATTTTATGATTTATTAGAGCAAAATCAAATCCAAGCTCAAATTCTGAGGTGAAATCGTTTTGAGAATTTGTGGTGATTAAGCCCATAACTAAGCGTGCTTAGTATACTCACTTCGAATACCACAAAACTACTGTGCTTTGTATACATTTGTGGTTAGTTGTGGAATTTTTACTGGTTTTCTTTTTTATTTGGAATGTTTTGTATGGATTTTATTTCTTTTTAAAACGGTAGTTGGATATTTTCCTTATCGGAATAAGCTTATTCCGTTCAATGAACTGAAGAATATTGTTTACCTCACAGCTTCCTTCATATGCTGGCGCTTACCACTCACACTATTCACACCACTCACAACGCCATTGGACTAAGATATTTTCGTCTGCAGGTTTAATGTGCGCTATTTTTGCTGATGCCATCCATGCACACAAACGAACACGCAGACCTACATGTGTGTTTAAAGGATATCTACGTAGACACAAATACAGAGATGCGGATACATTTGTATGCTTGTATGGTGGAGATTTTTTTTCCGGTGCTAACATCTATGCATTGGCCTTATGTTTCTGGAAGGAAGTTGCAATGTATCGTAAATTGCTATCAATGTTGTTGTCGTTGTTCTTGCTGTTGTTCTCGCATATGCTGTCTTAATGCGAACATTGTATTTGTGTGCGTTAGCATGTATGCGTGTGGGTGTGTGTGTGTACTGATCTGCTTTGCTTTAAAGTCAACTTTGTGCATAGGGAATTTGAGAAATGCAAACGATTGCATTAAACTTTTAATCAAGTGCCACTGATTGAGCATTGAGTGTCAGCGTATGAGGTACATTAAATTTTATTACTCATACGTAGATAAATTACTTGCCGAGGCAAGTGATTAAAGCATAATCCATGCATGAAAGCCATTCAGCAGTCAGGACAAAGTAATGGCAAGAGCTGGCATTTTATAGTGCTCTAAAAGCCACTAACAGAAAATTTAAATAAGACATGATGCACTGGAACATTAAGATCGAGATATGCCTCAAATTTAAACATTGTTTTAGAAGCACTACAAAATATGCTGTCGCGAGTGGTAAAATTATATTATAATTACGTGTCTACAAAATAAAAGGAAATGAAAATGTTTGAAAATGGTGCAATGCACTCTCATGAACTCTTTTACAGAGTGCCATCACTGTACTTAATCTTAACTAAAGTTCGGAAAGTTCGTTCGGTTAATTCGTTAGTTCACCATGCGTCACATCTCATGACGTAAAGTTCCTTTAAACACTATCATAACTTTCTCCCACCCCTTCTGAAAACGGTTTACTATTATTTATTTGTGTTATCATTCTAGTCCTGAGTAGTTATAGAGTTTTAAGAAAGGTTTTAAAACGTGAAAAAAATGTGCGATAAAGTGCATTTCGACCATATTATGCTGTATTATTTCCGAAAAGGAGAAATGGTTGCTGAAGTCAGCCGAAAAATAAAGTCTGTTTATGAAGAAAACGAACCAAATGAAAGAACTTGCCGGAAATGGTTTAAAAGATTTTCTACGGCCGACTTCTCCGTAATGGACTCTCCCAGGTCAGGACGGCCAAAAGAAATTGCTTCCGAGGAGGTGGAAGATTTAATTATTATTAATCTCTATGCAACAGTTAGGAAAAATAGCTGAAATAATCAAAAAATCAGTCTCCACTGTTTACGAGGCCATAAATGGATTTGTGAACAACTTCGATGCGTGGGCACCTCACTCTCTCACCGAGGCCTCACACTGCCTTTTGGACCCATCGGAAACTGCCAGAGCGTAGGTGAGAAATTTTACTTCACCCGCCGTACTACCCAGACCTCGCAACGTCCGACTGTCACCTATTTCGTAGTCTGAGCAACCACTTGAAGGATTTCAATTTCCATTACGACGAAAAAGTGAAAAATCGAATTGAATGCTTTCTCCCCACGTTTTTCTTCCCATTCTCCTCTTAAATATATTCCATCAAGCAGAATTCTTTAATATACTTCTTTGAAATTGCCACAAAAACTAATTGAATATTTTCTTAAGTGGTTGCTTTTAGAGAGAAATTCTGTTTACGGAGATATTATAAAATTTAAAGATTAAAAAATAATGATCGTGTTAGCGGCTGTGTTGCATCTTTGGAAAAATACTTACTTATTTATATGGCAGTCGGGATACTCTTAACGCGTCGTTATTCTGGGCGCCGCCTTCAATTCCTCGTACCAAATTTTTGTAGCATCTTAGAAGCTTGCCTATTTCAATGAACTTTTGTTTACTTTTTTCTGCTTCACCCATCGTTTTCGATATCGATACCAAGATTTTAAGTTTTTTGATCACGTTTTAAGTTTATGATACATATGTCGCAGATATTGGCCACTAATAGTGACGGGTCTGTATATTTTAAGTTGATGTTTTCCTTAAAGACGTTGTTTTATAACCCAGGCTTATGTGTTGTACAGTGATGCCTGCGGTATTATTTGGATTTTGTACCTGCTTGTATGCAAGATAATTTTGAGCTGATTTATGCTGTAGTAAATGGCCCCATTATTGCTGCAATAATTTTGTGTGATGCAACTAATTTGTATAGCTTCTTATAACCTATTTTGTTCATTGAGTCTTCCCCGTCTATCCATTTTGAAGAAGTCTGTTTTTCCACATAGAGCTTGGTGTTGAAGGATTTTCATGAGATTTACTAAGTATTTAGTTCCCCTCTTTGTTGAAACTAAGATTAATGTCTCAAAATTCTCGACGTTCTTCTTCCACAAATATCGATTTTTTGGCTTAAAAGATTATGAGCAAAAGAATTCTACTCCGCATAATTGTGATCGGGTTGCATATAAAGTTCAAATGGAGTTAAAATAACAAGAATTAGTTTGAAGTATCATAAAATCTAAAATTTGCATCTAAAAAAGTCTGAAAGATTTTTTGAAATAAGTTTAATATCCTCTAATACAGGGGTGATACAGGTATTTTTGCGAGCCGCACATAAAGTAACATTAATAATTTACAAAACTTTATTTAAAATAAACATTAGAATAAAACATAATAATTATTTAATTTAATTAAATAATTAAAAAACAGTAAAGATTTCATATACACATTTTAATGCAAAATAAAAACAAACAAGAAAAGAACAGAAAAACGAATTTACTTTAAATTTTTTATGAGAAATTTAGCACTGTTCTTTCGATACCGCTTTCTAATCGTCCACCACTCAGTCTTAATCGATGGTCATTTTTGATTAATTTCACGGTTGAAAATAATTCTTCGCAAACATACGTATTTCCGAACAGAGACATCATTTGCATTGCATTTTTCGTCAAAAGTAAAAATTTCTCATGGCTCACATAAGATTTATAAAAATTTTCGATGTATACATTTCTAAATCTGTATTATTCTGCATGTCAACCACTTTCATTTCAATTTTCAATTTCAATTTTATTCATCCAATATTTTGTTGTACAGAAAATGTATATAAAAATATGTTAGTGAGGTCAAATCGTACGATTTTTACAGCAAATAGCACTTATAATTTTATAAAATCTGTTAGTAAATTTATAACAACAATGGAAAAGGAAAAGGGGAAAACCCTTTATATAATTATAATTATGGGAAATGGGGTTTCAAATATTTATAAAAAAATTAGGGTTTATAGTATGATTATTAATAAAAATTTTTAATTTGATAAGTTTCAGATGGCGTTTCGTAGATCTCTGCATTCTCTAACTATTGCATAAGTAGAATTTGCAACTTTATTGAAATGATTATTATTCAATCTATTAATAAAACATTTCGAAGCCTGTTTCAAGATGTAATAATCTGGTTGAGAACCGCCAATTCTTTTTGTATATTATTTTAAGGCATTTATTCCGGATAATTTGCATCTTCTTTAAGTTGTTTTTGCCTGCAGTATACCATACCGGCAAAGCATATGACAGGATTGGTCTAATGACACATTTGAATAACAGTTCTTTGCTTGCTCGGCTTAGAGGTGATCTTTTCGGCGTTGATTTCGAATTGTTTATAAATATCGTGTAATTTCGTAAGTTTAAGAAATCAGCCATAATCCTACATATATATTTAGGGTACTTTGCTTTAAGTACATAACTTGTAGATGATACCATTGTGCCATACTGTATCGAACGCTTTTTCAATATCGAGGAGAATGATTCCCGTAGATTGTCTATTTCGTTTATTCTTTAAAATTTTGTTTTTGATACGACTTATTGGGTGTATGGTGCTGTGTTTGCGTTTGAACCCAAATTGTTCTTTGGGGATAACATTGTTGTTACGTGTGTAATCGTCGACACGCGTGTGTATTAGTTTTTCATACAATTTTCCAATGTTGCTTAAAAGAATAATGGGCCTGTAACTGGTTGCAAGGTTCTTGGGTTTATCTGTCTAATGTATAGGAATAATTTTCGCCGTTTTGAAAGCAGTTAAGTTGCAGACAGCTATTAAAAATTATGACTAGTAGCTTAATAGCTCTTACTGACAACTTTTTCAGCAATGCATTGGGAATGTTGTCAAGACTGGGAGATTTAGAATTTGATTTTTTATTTATTTATTTTTTTTTGTTAAATATGTAAAGAATCGGTATCCGTCTTCGCAGACAAAATGAACTTTAAAATGAAAGCTTGACTTTACACGAAAGAGATAACACGTCCGTTTAGTAAGAGATTTACCACAGAACTGAACCACTTTCATATGAAAGTCTAATATATGTGAATTTTATCGGACTTAAGTTCACGTTGAACTACGTATTGCATTGATTTATAAGTAGTCATTTCTTCAGTTTTAATTCATTAATAATAATAAGACGAATTATGATGATCACTTTTGCCAAGACCAAGTCTTTGAAAACACAAATATGCTTTTATGACTAATTTCTATGTAGAAATGACAGTAAGGTCTATTCGTAATAATTTCATAATAACGGACATAAGAAAATTAAATTTAGATGGTTTCAGGTTACGAATTTTGCATAATGATTGATGTGTTTTAAGAACCTGAAATTAGTTTTTTATTCAAACTGGAATAGTGATGGATAACGTATATCATATTTCCCCAATTGCCATCTTCTCGATATTTTCATTCATATCACATAAAAGTATTATTTAACAGTATGCGATATTTGGATTTTCTTTTAACTACTCTTGTTTTTTTTTATAGTCCTGCCCTCGTATACGAAGCGTGAAATGTGGAAAGAGATAAAATGGAATGTGAAAAGTTACTGTCTCAATCTATTTCACCTCGAGGCTATTAAATTATATTGGATGTTGTTATTGTTTCTCTTTATTCTTCAGCAATAAGCGAAAACACATATATTCTGTTTGTCTGTATGACAAGGGTCCTTTATAAGCGAAAAGGATTAAATCACCATTCGTATATGGCACAAATGGGTAAGGTGTATATATGAAACGGTCTTAAATGTTTGTTTTCAAATGTCAAATTGTCACTTTATGCCATAAAAAAGAAATGACGCTATATGAAAATATTAAAAGTAATTTATTGAATGAGAAATTGCTCGTAGAGTAAAGGAATGAGAACGTCATACCGTATTTGTGAATATGAGTAGTTATGTTTAAAATGTTCAGCTTTAGAACTCCTGTATTCTTAAGCCCTTTTTCAATCTTAAATTAAGATTATTACCAAATATCAAATTAGATTAGATTTGATATTGTAAATTTATTTACAGTACATTAAAAATTTGTTTTTATTATCTTATCTGAAACAACCATTAACTTCAAACATTGATTCAAAAGTATACGATTTCAATGAATTTGTAAATTTGTACACCTGCTTAGAAAGTTATTCATTGCGGCCTCAATTATTGTTGCTTCAATTCAGTCGAATTTTTTAGTTTCGTTTTTTTCACCTCTTGCTGGTGCAGTCTGGTCAGATGCTCTTGAGGATCAGCAAAAAGTGGAGTTTCTCGATATTAATACGTTTGGAAATGTTCACTAGAGCTCCGGTCTGATTATGTGTGCAGTTGCTCCATTTGCTGGAACTAAATGCTGTTGAAATAAACAAGTCTAGTCGCAATTCTGGATACAAAACTCTTTCAACATATTTAAGTAATGGTCCTCCTTGTACTTCGTAATTTTGATGCTTCCTTCTTTCGAGTAAAGATATGAAAAAAGGAAAAAAAGTGTCCACTTCGAGTTGGCATTAAGTTTGTCCTTCACAACTCTGACGATTTTCTGGTATGAGACAAAGATTATTAATAAAAAATTGAGAATTTAATATGGCAGCTATAGAACAACTATTTCAATCACTCAACAATTGGAATCACCTGCATATTTATAATACATTGAATTAACATGCAACGAATACAAAATTTTCATCTTTATTATTGTCAATACCTGGCTGAGGAAGTGAACAGTGAACGTTTATCACGACAGCGACAGAAGAGCATAAATTTTTGTATCTGTGTTGTCTGCAGAAATTAAGAAAAGACTACAGGAGAAAAAATATACTTTGTTCATCCTTCACCTCCCCCAAATTCTATACGAATAACATTGTCAAAGTCTACAAAAGTTTTCAAAGATTCTCTAAATATTAAAACTGGAATAAGTGAAATGTTTTGTAACTCCCGCTAGGTATACTATGAAGATATGACGTAAAGGCGGAGGACATACATAAATATACTATATTCCACAGTCGTCACCTTATATTATTTATTATCTCTGTATGGCACCGTTTGATGTGTTATGAGGACATGCCTCTACAAATAGTTCTAGATCGTATAATACAAATAAAGTTGACAACTTGAATCAACCTCTCGTGAAGTTTATTTCAAATGCATTTAATTGCCGTTTCAGGTCGGATTGCGTATCATTCACTCAAAAGTGCGTATGCAATTATAAACACCAAGGGCAGAAAATTGCCAACATTATTTTAATTTTTGCATTTTGTTAATGCCGCTCCAGAAGTCCTTGTGCTTAAAGTCCTTGTTAGTTTACATAATACCAGCATAAATATACAAACGTTATTCTGTTTATGAAAGCACATTTATTCATTAATTCGTTCATTCAGTCTCGTGCGCCTTGGGTTTGTGCTGAGTTGTATTTGGCTTCAAAGCCAAAACAAGAAAAAAAGATGACTCGATCCCTCAGATGAGTAGTCCTTTTAGCTATTTTGCCATTGGACGACCGTATGTTGTTACTATTTTTAATAGTGGTTATTGATATTGAGCTTTGTTAGATGTTAAAATGAAATATGACATTGTATTTGTGGTGCTCGCATACATTCATACATGTGTACTGTATGAAAAATGTCCCAGCATTACAAGGACTTCATTTCATGAGTTATTTATGGCCTAAACTCACTCAAACCTCCAACACGCAACGCAGAGAAAAAAGAACAAAGACACCGTCTTCCTTTGTTTCTTCTTCCTCAGATGATGGCCTTTTGTCATTTTTTGTGCCATTTGTGCGAAAGAGATTAAAGTAACACTCTGCAGGTATTAAACATAATAAAGTGACAACATTTTGCAGTTTCCAGTCTTTGGGGAATTCTTGCGAAAAAAGAACTTCTGAATATTTACACTTAATCTTCGACGAAGCACACGAGGGAGAGGGTAGTAGTCAGTTGAATCTTTTTATTTTTGGTTTTCAAAATGTGAGATTGTGCTGTGAATTTTGTGCAGGAAATAAAAATAAATTCAATACAATTTGTACTTTACACATGGGAATTAGTTAGAGAAATCGATTTTCCGGATTCTGTGGAATTTTGCACCGGGCGAAACAACAACAGCAAAGAGGAAATCCGATTTGGAGATTTAGTTAAAATGATTGATAGCAATGATTTTCGAGGTTGTTAGTTTCAATTGTATAAATTGTTATGAGTTTTATAAACGAAGGGAGAGGTAGGAAAATGTCGGAATATTGAGTGATGTTTGGACAAAATTCGTCTTAATATCGATGATGACGATTTTAAAGAGTTAATGTTATCAATAAACAATTTAGTAAGTGAATATTATGGAAGTTATGTCTCCTCCTTAGAGAAAGTTATGGAAAGAATAATAAATATTTAAAAGTTTTAAACTCTAACCAAATGTTTACAGACTTACGTTTATTTAAAATATATTACAAGGCTAACTGCAGGAAACATATTAATTGATTGCTGGGACGACACTGTATATAGTGAAGAGTCCTCAAAACCAAATTAATCAGCTCAATGTAAAAGCTACGACACGTATTGAAAACCTAAATAATATAGAAAAAAATGTATTGAAGTGAGTCGTGCTATGAAAGGGAATGGGAATCTGCATCGACAGCCTTTTCGATGACGGCGAGTGAGTATAAGTGAGTATAATTGATTTAACATCGGTTCCCAGAACTGGTTATAGAAAGAGCTATTTCATCACGAATATCTGTATGAAATGGTCATGGCTGGAACCATATTTATGGAATGTTGGATTGGTTCGAGGATCAATAATTTTTGTTCGAAATTGTAATAGAATTACTGTATAGAGTTATGCTGGTAAATATTAAAATGTCACACAAATATTTGCATGAAATTATTACAGTTAAAGTTCCCAGAAGTTGTCCAATAAGGTGTTCTTACATCAATAGTTCTAAGACGTCATCGATGAATGATAAATTGCTCAAAACGTATCCGGACACGTTGTTTTAGAAGCAATTCTAAAAAATGCTTATTCCAAATGCATTCCTGTCCTGGCCTTTCGTACGCTCAATATTAAAATATAGTTTTTTATTTTTTGTGTATTTGTTACAAATTTTGTGTATTTGTTAATTAAAGAAATAAGAAAATTTATTTCAATGACTACAAATAATTAAAAATAAACGATATAATCCAATAAATATAAACTAATATCCAATTAAGAGTATTATATCTGAGAGGGGCTGCTTTGAAGGAGATAAAATGGAAATTGATGAATAAATAAATATATTTTGAGAAAAATTAAAATTAACCTTTTTTTTAACACACCTCGTATGTATCCCCATATAAAAACAGACACCTCTAAGATGCATATATTGAGATACAGCTGCCACGACCAACTGATGGCCTCAAATCTGCCTTTTAATCCGAGGAAAAAAATCTTCAGAGAAAATAGCAAAATACTAAATTCATACCCACGTGTATAATATAATATAATGTATAATATAATATCTTCAACATATTTATGACGGTCTGGCCCGATCTTCAACAAATGCCTGATGCTACTCGTGTACATTAATAGCAGCGAGATGTTGGTGCAGCCTTCCCACTTATTGAAAAGAAGTTAGCAAAACAAAGAAAGAAAAAAAAAAAAAAAAAAACAAAAAATAATGATTGTCAGTCAACGAGGTCAAAATCAATTTGTTTATTTTGATGAACGAAGAGTCAGTTCATTAGGGGTACCACGAGAATGTTGACAGCTACACTTTTGGAGTGATGAATGACTTTAACAACGTCTACTCCTCCATTAGCAGAATAAATGATGTCAACCAAAAAATTGGAAGAATGTTATTAAGGGATAATCAAACGACTTAATGACAAAGTCCCCCTCACGATGAATAAAAATTCAATATTTTCAAGCGTTAGCCTTACCTTCTTGTTATATTTCCTGCAACTCTTTTTTTTTAATTAAGCGGCAAGGTGTTTTCTGAGAAATTTTTCTTTAAAATGTATTTATCTACTAATGTTAATGAAAAATATCCGGGTCATATAAATCATAAACCGTACACAGAAATTATATTGGTTGATTTTTGCTTCAATTTTGCTTCAAAAGTTTATGACAATAAACTCAACCGAAAAATCAATTTCCTTCAGTATATTAAAACTTGGTATGATTTATTGGAGAGAGTAAGTTCTATTGTGTTATTTAAGAACATGGACATATTTATGCAATTAAAATATGTTAAAGAATGTTCCCTGAAATTTTAACTGTCAGTTTTATCTTATAGCATAAACTTACCTACAAATTCATGTTTAGCGCCAAAAAATATTTGAATAGTACGACAGAAAAAATTAAAAAAACAGTTAAAATATTGTCGTATTAGAGCTATGTTTTCAAAGCTTCAACCTAAATAGGAATACTCCGTCTGTGAATTCATATTCAGGGGCCATAACCTAAAATAATTGAAGTACCTGATCAGCGAAGTAAAGGAAAATGATGATGATTAGAAGTTTGAGGAGTGAAGCCAAAACCTTGAAATTTTCTTAGAAATTCTTCTAAAGTAGAAATCTGGATATATAGAGGTTATTTTAGTCAGATGCTGTTGCGGAAAACTCCAAATAAACGGAAAACGTTAGTATGAACAACGAAAATATCAGAAATCCCAACTCTAAATTGGAATTATAACAAAGAAACCTTTCTGCAAAAGCACTAAGACTACTAAAGCCATTAGCTTACTGGAACGGGCGTCCAAAGTAAGTAGCGAAAGGCTGGCTACTTATGTACATTAGGTGACAAATTCATCTTCGAAATTTAGAAATTTAAGGCATTTTAAATTTTGCTGCATGGTCTAGAAGTACTTTGTGCAAATTTTGTTAAAAATTGACTGAGTTTTATTATAATAAGCAGTTCTATATAAGCAGCAGTAAAACTTGCATTCTGGTATGGATTTTAAAGAGAAGTGAAAAAATCCAATAGTTTGATCTTATTGTAAAATGAAAAAGCAATGAAGAAAGTCTGAAGACTGTAAGGATCTT
The DNA here is from genome assembly GCA_019455685.1 of Philornis downsi. Classification (NCBI taxonomy): domain Eukaryota; kingdom Metazoa; phylum Arthropoda; class Insecta; order Diptera; family Muscidae; genus Philornis; species Philornis downsi. The sequence goes on from JAHXMU010000320.1 coordinate 204,040, forward strand.
AACATTGAACTTAAAAAAAGCGGTCTGTTTTAGAAAAAATAGAACTTTAATTAAAAACAGAGAAATTGTAATATAGCGCCTTTGCGTAGTTGTTAAAACGCTATCAATTAGGCATATCATAAAGTATGCGGTTTATCACATTAGCTACCAGTGGTGGAAAGATGTGTCAAAGAGTGAGTATTTTGACGTTAAAGAAAAGAAAATGCTGTTAAAAAAAATTTCCTATATTAAGAATCATCTCACTGTGTTTTGTTCTATAATAATAAATCTTGGAATTAGAATTGCCTATCACACATACAATAATCTCCACGCATTTTGCATTCTTTAAGTCGATTGTGTCTTCTCAAATGTTGCAATGCAATATGACATCGACCAACAGAAAGTTCTCTTTAAAAATAGGCGGCTGTTTTGCAGAGCCTTAGATGATGGCTTATCATGTAATCTATTCTACATCATAAAGGCAGCGATAATAATTTTTATTTAATTTGTCATTTTTCATTTTTTATTTGATATTTGTTATTTTTATTTTTCCTTTTTTATTTTTTATTTTTTATTTGTTGTTTTTTTATATTTTATTTTTTATTTTTTATTTTTTGTTTTTTGTTTTTCATTTTTCATTTTTCATTTTTCATTTTTTATTTTTCATTTATAATTTCTCATTTTTCAGTTATCATTTTTTATATTTTATTTTTTATTTTTCATTTTTTATTTTTTGTTTTTCATTTTATTTTTTCCTTTTTTATTTTTCATTCTTCATTTTTTATTTTTAATTTTTCAGTTTTCAGTTTTCATTTTATATTTTTAATTTTTTATATATCATTTGCCACTTTTCGTTTTTTATTTTTCGTTTTAATTAAAGAATTACCTTTACTTTTCAACACCATCACAAATAATCCTAAATATGCTCAACTATTCATAATCATTTAGTTGTTATAGGTTTTTATATCTCTTTTTAATTTTTCTCTAAATTTGTTTAAATAATATATATAAATGGTGCTTATGGATATGCCCACATCTATATGTGTCCGCAATATTCTCATTTAAACTATCCCCTTTACATTTTGTGAAAGATGGACATGTACATTTTTTGTTTGAAAGAAATCCATGTTCTAAACTGGGGAAAATAAGTGACTAACTTTGTCATTTCTTTAGAGAGAAATAACACATTTCCTTTCTTCTTATTATTACATACCTGGGAAAGACCTACCAAATTTTGCTTTTAAATTTGTCGCTTGTTAGCAGTGAAACTAAGTACAGGTGTCTTTAATCTCACAAACTGTTGGAAGCTCTTCATTGGCCTATCCATGAATATTGATTTCTTCTATTGTATGGAATTGTAAAGTGCGAGTAATCATCTCAAGCAAAAATGTTTTCGTCAGAACAAATTCGAAAAGTTTCCATACAAATTTGCGAATTTTGAAATATTTCATTGAAATCACTGTTTACACCGGTATTATCGATGCTTCAAATACCGTTTGTCTTCTGTTAAAAAAAAAAATTCTTATAATTAACGCTTTCCTACTTCCATTACATGGGCTGTAATCTTTAAGGGCTCAATTTATTGATAAATTAAATTGCAATTAAATTGAATTCTTTTTAAAGCGGATTTATTTTCGTTTATAATGGCACAGGATACAATTAAATTGTCATAAAGCTTAGTATATTAAATAATATGAACAAATTGCTAATTTCCGGCTTCCTTTTTCGTGAGCAAGGAAACACCTCAATACCACGCCAACATTTTCAACTTATAAGTTGACAGCTGCGGAGATACAAGTGGAAAAAAATCGACTGCATTTAATTTCCGTTTCGTTCTTTTAACAAATATATGTATAAATATATGTAATATAAATATACGTAAATATTATATATAACTGTATGGAGGAAGGTTAGCAGTCTCAAACTCCACCTCAATATCTTCACAATGAGTGAAACTGAAAAGGAAATAATTTCAACAGTAAATTCAAATACTTCAAGTAAATTTAATTATAGCTTTAGGCACTCCAACCGTAGGTTGCCATAAATTCTCATATGTCCTGAGCCTGACGGTTGGAGGAAAACGTGAAAATGTAACAAATCCCCTAAGCGAAAGGTAAAGCATATGCTTTTAACCTGAATTTGACTTTTCGGTCTTGACACCCTCCATGCAGGATCACTTCAAACGAACAATTTTTTCTAGCATCTTGGCAGTTGTTTAGTTACTTATGCGATATTTTGTTGCCACAAATGACAAATTGGTATCAAATTCCAATCACGTATACATGAAGAGGAGAGTATGAGTCGGCTTCCACTTACACACTGACGTCTGTAATAGTAACATGGATTAATACACATTTATGTGCCTGTGTCTATGCGTATGTGTGTGTGCGTTTGTAAGGACAGAGCGAAAGAAAGGATTTTTTCCAATAACAGCCACAGTAACGTAGAAAACACTTAAGCAAACTCGTATAAGCACGCACTTAACGAGTTAGAGTGTAGAGCGTTTTCCGATTGACGAAGTGGGCCCTGCTCTACAGATTGGATTCGTGGGTTCGTTGCTATAGCTTGGATACTCTGTGGTAGTCGAAAAAGGTATGGAAAGGGGGAAAAGTTTCAGTGTCTTATTAAATGTTTAACAATGTCAAATGGTGTACATCGCAAACTCACGTATTGCTCTCACACCCCAATCAGACATTGGCTCACTTACTTGCGCGCTCGTAAATTGTGTTCATGTTGTTGGTGTAACCTACACTTTGCTGCAATGAGGGAGCGCTCGTTCTTTCGATCCTTGCCATAAAATTACGGAAATAAAAGCGATTTACAATTTCATTCGCTTACTCCATAGAGGGGAGGTTTTTGATGCTTTCGTTTACTTTTTTCATTTTGGTGTTGTAAGACTTAAAACAAAAATGACTTAAGTAAATGGATACGCAAGCAAATCAACATCATGATATTGTTAGCAACACGTAAAAAACCAATCAATCTACCAGCAAGCCCCGCTGCTTAACCCACTTTCGTCATGCCGTTCTTACGATAGTCTTTAAATCAGAATGATATCTTTAAAGCAAGCGATAACACATGCACGTACACATGCATGCATATGCGTATGTACTTGAAAAGTTTAAAAGTGAAACAGAGGAGAATCACTAAAACGTTTCATATTGAAAAATAAAGCAAACAAAAAGTAACCGAAATAAATAGAAATAAATTAAGCTGCTAACATGAAGCTAAAGCGGCTGTTTCATCATTAACTCGAGACACATACAATATGTGGAAGTATACTATTAGATGGAATGGTGTTCCACCATACAATCCTATTACGTTAACAAAGATTAACAGGCGCCCAACCATATCCTCCCATTTTCTGGGTTTTTAGTCGGCTTCATTTTGTTTTTTCTTGACTTACTGCAAATTCAACTATCTTGGAAAAAAAAACCGAATACTTGAGAAGATTCTAATGCAATGAAAAGTTTGAATATATTTCCAAATTAATTTCCAGAAAAAAACTTATTGTTCGCAAAGAAAAGGCTTTTAGAAAAAGTAATTCATATAGGAATCGTTATAAATTGTAAATGATTATAACTTTTTTTCAATTTAAGCATTTAAGGAGACATCTTCTACATAAATGCTTCAGCTTTCCTGAGAAAAGCGGCTTCGGAAATCAATGGCTATAAAGAGGTGTGCGTTGGGATATATTTTCCATAAAGAAAAACAGTAATAGTGGACATTTTTATACAAAATTTCTTAAAAAATATTTTGCTTATAAGAAGGTTTCGTGGAAGACGTCTTTAAAATCGAAAATACTTTCTGAAAAAATGCGTTTCTGTAGAACTTAGATGTGAAGAAGGGCGTGGAAACAAATGTTGCTATAACATTTTTTTTCAGAAAACTTGTATAACATTTTCCAAACATCACAAACTTTAGTATTGATTCCATTGATAGTATTGATGACATTTTTTTTTTATCAAAGTTTTAGACTTTCACATATCAATTGTTTTGTTATATATGGATTCGATTCAAAATTGTAGAATAAATTTAAAGGATATTTAGGTGATAAAAAGAACTTGAAATGCAACATTTTTGCAATTTTTAAGTGAAAGTGTCAACTTTTTCGTAAATTCCAGAAATTTTTTTAATTACTCATTTGTCCAATCAACATTTTACTTAACAAAACTCGCGGATTTAATATCTTTCATAAAACACATAAAAATACAGGTTTTTATTGGAAAAATGGGCTAAGTCGATATACAGAGTAATCACATTTTCGGTTTCATAAGCGAAGTTAAATAAAACACACCTAAAGCTACGATTTCGATGAAACTTTTATTTCATTATAATACAAGATCATTTAAATGACCGCTTCTGAATTGATTGCAGCGGTGAATCCTTTTAAGGTAGTTCCCGACCACTCCTTTGCACGTTTCGGGCGTCAAATCGCATGACCTCGGTCGCCAATTGCCGTCGCCAAAACGTGGAACTATGCTTGGTATGGGTTGTTAATCAACCCATACTCGTAAATGGCAAACTTTTCACTAAATAAAAGACACCTTAGATGACAGGTATTTAATAGCTAACAGCCTTGCCAAACTGGCAGTTTTGAAACCACTAAATGAATGACTCTGTATATTGTATACGATAAAAGTACGCTTATGAGAAGTAAACTAATCTGACTATTGGTCACTACGCGACTACTGGGCGACATCGATCTGGTGGAAAAACTTGCTTACAGGAGAACTAAATCCTCTTCTGGATTAATAACTGTTTACAGTATTTTTTTACCCACAATTTTATTATTTGCTAAATAATGAAAGGTTAAATAGTTGACAGAAATACCAACCTGCTGTTATACTCTAACAGATCGCCCTGGGTAGTGGACTGTATTGAAAATACTGTATACTAAAAACGTTTTCTGCTTGAAAAACGAGTTTGACAAATTATATTCTTCTGGCGCCCGCAAGTGCGGCGAATTTTTCTAAAATTTTTGCCATTTATTCGTGGTTGTTAGGTAGTGAATAGTGAACTGTTCCAACTTATATACAGTTGTAAAGTGCGGTCCTAGTTGCGACTGTGATTTTGGAAAAGCTCTAAAAAGTATGATTCTTTACCGAGAAAATGAGATACGTTGATATACTGTGTATGCACATCGTCCAGTAGTAAAAATATTGCAGTATGAAAAAACCTGTCCCCGCAAATGGAAAGCCACCTCCTCAAACATTAAACTTAAAATTAAACGTTATTAAAGTTTCATCTCTCTACCATCCACCTGTAGAAAAATTCTTCAAATAAAGACTACTGTGTAACTCATTGACAAAATGATGTACATATATTATGGGATTATGCATGGGAAGGGGAAGTTTTCGTTAGAACCACTTATCTTGTATTTAAGAAAAGTTTGTTCAATATCATCTTTGTGCTTGTAATGCCAAAACACGAGTATAATAAAATCAATACAGAGGTCTCAGGCATATTAATCGATTAATAAATGCTATTAACTTATCTGTAACTAGGACTAGGACTAAAAAAGTGCTAAATCCATTTTTGTACATTTAGCAAGATTTTCAAAAAAAAAAAAAAAAAATAAATAAAAATTCCAAACATTTTTTTGTAAATTATCTGTGTAACTTTAAGGCGAAACTTATTAAAGCAGAAATTGGAGCTGAAATTCATGATTAGTGTGAAAGATTTGTTGCTTCATTTTAGCTTTCAAGGTAAGGCGGTATTGGAAGCGATAGAACAAGCGGCTCCAATATCACTAGTTGAATTAAGCGATACAAATATTATTATTTTTTTTTTCAAATTTTGGACGACATCAAACGATATTCTTAAGGTTAAGAGGAAATAGTACTTTTTATCAAGTGCATCATTTTATTTTAGTATGAAAAAACAAAGTGGAATTCTGTTAGAGTTTCACGGCTTCGCAGAGTTTATGCAGATTTGTGAAAAATAAGCTAAATATTTTATTTTTAATGCTTGTAAAATATTAGCAAAATTTGAGTGTATTAATTCAAAATTCAAAATGCGAAATTGAATTTTATTAAATCTATTACTTTGCTTAGGAGAGTCAAAGATATTGTTACACTTCAAGCCAATATTGTCTCTTCCTTTCGATTGCCTAGCATTATCAATCGGAAAGAAACTTTAGATCTTTGCCTACACAAAGTAAGTAACTAAAGCAAGTTTCATTTTAATTTATATTCACTAAACTTTTGTGACTCCATTCTATTTGGACCGGCAGCCTTAACATATTATTTACAATTAACCGGATGAAAGTATCGCATACTGGCAGTCTCAAAATATTAATTACCCAACATATTAATTATAATTAACCGGATGATAGCATCGCATACTGGCAGTCTCCAGATATTAATTACTCAACATATTAATAACAATTAACCGGATGATAGCATAGTATTGTACATTTATGTTTCTCAAGCTATTACTTATAATTTTAGCGCAGATCCTGAAAAAAGTCTAATATTTTAGGTAAATTCACAAGAGACATTTTTGAAGAGGAAGTGTTTGAAAAATGCATCTCCTCTGGTTATAAATCATGCTATTGTTTATTTATTTTTTAATAAAATACCGGAGTAATTGCCATGGCTTGAGGAGCATTTACATAAATAGACACATACATCTACAGTAATACATCAGCCACAGTCAAGCTGTACACCTGTGAGCGGATTTATCGAAACTACAGAGGTAAACCTGGTTGGAGCATTAATCCATACACACTTACTCTTTTTGACTATATGGGCTACACAACAAACGATGAGGTGGTATTGGCGCCGGCATGCATGTGGCAAATGCTTAGATGTTGCCACATTTTTAGAGTATTAAATAAATGGCTTGAATTTCCGGTATTTGATGTTGGCACTGAGTTGCGAGTGGTTGGATGGATGAACGATTCGTTTGTTTATATATTCATGCTATTCTGTACCTATAAACGCACATACATACACACACACACACACACACACACCCAAGTCCACCTAACCTAACCACACATTCGCTCATGTACATATGAACATGCCTAAACACATGTATTTGAATGAATGAGGTTGTATATATGTTGCTGAATTGCTAAACGCGTCATTTTAAATGAAAAATGAAAATCATTTTAAGATCTGACATGTCGGCGTTTACCGCCCCTTTGTCGCTGCCATGTGTTGTAGGTGGTAGTGACGGCATTTTAATAATGAAAATGCGACACTCACATTTTGCAGTTGATTTTTACGATTCACAACAGGAAATTTTAGGTGATCCCATAAACTAAAACTACAAAATTGCCCCAAACAAACAAAAATCGTGGGAAACATGTTTTAGTATCTCTGCTTTAGCGAGGCGAACATGCGACATTTGGCATTTCAATATTGGTCTACGGATTGATGCAAAGCAAAACATAACCAGAATCGAAATAGCTGTTTAATGGAATTTCGAAATACTATACTTAAATGGAAAGCACTTTCAAAGATTTGTTATTCGATTGGAAACGTTTTTAAATGGTAAACAGTTTATAAACATTGTTATTATTATTTAGGTTTGTGTCGCAAGTTTTCAGTTTGAATGTTGCGGTATTCCAAAGTATAACTTTGACATGAGGACAACACTGTATTGACCAATCATTTAGACCAATAAATTATGTGGATTGGATATAAATTGTTGGGTTCAATAAAATTGTTGATGTGGTATTGGACTACATTGTTGTTTGATAGCTTAAAGATGACGTAAATTTGATTCTCTACTAAAATATATGGTCACTTAAATTATTGATACATCGTTAAGAATGGCAAATTTTGACATTTGACCCGACAAACTACTTCAGTTGAAGCCTCGGAAACATTTTCCGGATAGTTCAAGCTTTCTAAAATAAATCTTTCAGAAAATAGCTCAAATGTTATGAAATGCAACACTTGCGTAGTAAATCATACAGCTATTTGTCATTAGAAATAGAAACCGATGATTTCCTTGATGTTGCAGCGAGTAGAATCGATTATTCTACGCCATATAATTAATGAAAGAAAATGCCGAAATTATTGACTAACCCAGAAGCGCTAATTTTTTTAATACTAATTTAACCTAGAGATATCTAGGGCAAATTGTGGAAAGGAAATATAATTCGTTTTTGAAAGCGTCAAGTATTTCTTAAATTTTCCAATTTTTACCCATAATAGAGCAAGCATAAAAAAGGGTAAAATTTGTAGGATTATAAGAAAATTGTAGTTAAATTTTTAAAATCTGTTTTGGTAGATTTAGAGTACGCACCACTACTACTGTTTCCTATTATACAGTATTAAAAATCAAAGGACATCCGACAATTTTCGCCAGAATACACAAACCTCTAATTCCACGATGAAAATTTCTATAGATCAAATTAAACAAAAACCAGTGTAGAAATTTCTGTCAGTCAGTAATTTCAACCTATCTCCCTTTGCCGACATTTTTTCATTTGGCAACCCATAATAGTTTAGTAGATTTTTGGAGGAATCAGATAGTATTTATGGATCAGAATTGTCGTCAATGGAGAATACATATTTTCAATAAAAAATAGGATCAACATTTTCAACTTAAAATTTATCCACTAATTCCAGCTCCAAAGTTGGTTTTTAGCTGGATTTTGTAATTGACAAAATTGTAATTACTAAGAATCGTATTCCAATGGGAAAGGATATGAAGATTTTTTTTTAGTATTTCAAATTGGAAAGCAGCGTTGGTATCATCGAATAGTTTATATAAAACTATGAAAAATGAATTGAATTTCATTCTGGTGTTAAAAAACTTCACGCCGAGGCGGTTTGAATTTTAACAAAATTATATCAATTCAATATATAAAAAAAGTTATGCTTATTTTCGTTGAATCATTGGCACCACCCAACTAAAAAAAAAAAAAAAAAAAAAAATGTGGAAGTCATTCAAAAAGAATCACATTTTCATCACTTCTATAGATTTAATCCATGCAAATTTATTACTTTCAACGAATCAGTTTTGAACCGCTTTCAAAACCACCGTAGTGAAAAATTGGTTTCATTTTCATTTATGATTCTTAACAATTAAAGTATAACATGTTTATTGAAGGACTCCAAGAACTATTATATAAAGGATATACTCCGGAGACCTTTTGACAGTCGTTCTAAAAATGCTCCTTTTAAAGTTTTTGGGAACACATTTATTGACCCCTCTTTTATGATGATTTGAATTCATTCACTTATGAATATATAGGAAAAAGGCATCATAAAATAGTGCTTTCTTCCTATGACAACCGGATGTTAATTTCATTTGTGATTATGCAAAATTTTCACCACTCGCCTAACACAAATTGTGATGAATATATGCTTCTTTGGATGCGCTTTTTTTGTGCTGGTTAGTAATATAGTATAATTTTTTGTAGGTAATCATTATCTGTGTTGGAAAACATAATTCAAAAACAATAGTTGAATCTTTCCAGCTGAACATTACAACAATTTTTACATGACATTTCAAAGTAATTGGAAATTGTGGTCAAATATCCCCACATTGAGTTCTTTGCAAACGTAAATAAATTTGAAACTATTGGTTTGGAAATATACAAATCAAACAGAGTTTCTCTCAGGAAAACCGAAATATATTGAAAGGATTTTGGTATTGTGTCAAAGCTAATACAAATCAATTAAAATTAACAATAAATATAGTAAAAAACTCCACAATAAAGGAGGTAGAAAATACATCCCCACTTGATTTTTATATATTCTCAGTACTTGTTTGTTTGACACCTGGTGTAGCCGCATATTTCAAACGCAATACGTAATATTACGAAAACTCATTCATATTTTAAACCTTTTCGCCGAAAGGTTGAAAGCTAAAAATATTTAAAACTGCATTCCAACAAAAAATGTCCTGATCTACTTTCCCTGTGTCGATTTAATAGAGATGTATTCAACCATGTACATACGACGAATGTATCTCCCTATAGATGAGTACGAGTATATTCACGCCATGATGTTGCTGTTGACGTTTTCTTTTTTTTGTTTTATGTGCATCAAAATCCTTTGCTATCAACACATTTGTTACACATCGAAAAGGATTTAACTCTGTGTCATTAGCAGGGAATGCATAAAGCGAAAAAGTAAAAACAAAGCAAAAATAAAAAAAAAAAAACCTGCTACAGAAATAGTAGCACGTCACTGTTATAAACTCATTTCGTCATTGTTAAACATGGACTTGTTCCTATTGTCCTTGTGCCGACCACTCCGTCACATATTTTTTGTTGTTTGTTACAATGTGGCCTAAAACAGTACACAGAAAGCAAACTGTTGAAAAAAAAAAAAACACAAAATCGGCAAATGTTCAATCTTTATAGCACCAATCTAAAGGCGAATTTTACTGGAAAAAATGAAGTCAATCAATCTTTATGTACATTAAGATTCATTCATAGATGCACACATGCATATGTGTCATACACACACAACACACACACACACACACTCATCCATATCGACGGATGCAGACATCAGTTTTACTGTGTCCTATGTGATAGCAAAATACAAAGACATGGAACGACGTAGTATGGAGGCATCAACTGAGCATAGGCTTTTGCTTAGGCACCCTACGATTATGGGGAGGTAAGTAGGGGTCATGAGTTTCAGTTTTATGAAACTTAGTGTAGAAACATACAAATGTCGGTAATCAAGCTTACCATTTTTGAGAGGAATTAGTTAGAAATTCAAGAATTTTTTTATTGTGTGATTTCAAACGTTGCTAACTCAAAGTCGTGAGTTTTATAGTTGGTTGTAGAACAAAAAATTTTAGTACTTTTCAAGGAACCACAATTTCAAAAAGTTATGGACTCTAAAGAACTTGATGTGATGTGGATATTTTTCGATTATATAGAAGTTGGTTTAATAAACTTGCAAAGATGTTAAAATTATGCTAATAGTTCTTGAGTTTTATATTATACTCAGTTGTTTTAGATTCAATACATTTCATATTCATCCTAACATCACATTTCATTACTGCGAGATTATCCCATAAGAAGAAATGAAAACGCAACATAAAGAAAATAGCCCTTTTATGACAAGTCTATTAAATTAACTACTTCCGATATTAATTTGTATGAATTTTCGGATCATGTTTTTGATTCAAATTTGAATAAAAGGCATTGATTTTAATATGAGTCTAATAACGTATGGTTTTAGGACTGATCACGCAAATTAGATTCCATTTATCAGATAATATTTAAAAATTCAAAATATATGAGCAGTATTTTAAAATCTGTGGAAGTTCTTCGAAATGAAACTGTAAGTGAAAATGAATTTATAGATAGAAAACGTTCACATATTCTTTGGGAACAAATAAGCAATAGTTATAATTCACTTGTTAGCTGTTGCTTACTTATTTTTTCAAACTAAATACGAGGTTAACCATTTTTCGGTTCCAAAAGTAAAGTTATGTAAATCACACATAAATCTATGATTTCGATGAAACCTTTATTTCATTATAATACTTGAACCTTGCCATTATTTACGAAATATAATGCCATTAAAATGACTGAATCTGAATTGGTTGCAGATGGGTTGAGTTAGTTTTCGACCACTTTTTCTTACACTTCGAGCGGTATCTCAGCGATAATTTGAAGAATGTTGAGTTTCAAATGCTTAAACGTTTGGGGATTATCCGCGTTAATACGGTCTTTGCGGCGCACGATTAGAAATTAGAAAACTGTTTTACTTTTCCGATAATTCACACTACAGTTAACTAATATAAATTAGATTGTTTAAAATATGTTATAAATCGACTAGGTTTTATGATGCTTCCATTTATTAGTATGTTTCATCACTAATTTAAATGATTGACGTGAACTTTTACAAACTACGTTAATGTATATTCTTTAATTTTAAAGTATAATATTTGCATGACATTGATACCTTTATTTAACATAGTTAGAATAATTCGATTTATAATAAAAATGCACAGCTTTGTTTGATAATTTGCTGCCATTTTGAAAGTTATACTATTAGGCCCACTCATACGAACACTCGTCCTTATTGACAAAAAACTGGGTTAGTCTGTATTCCCAAGCTTCTCTTTGGAGGAATTTTACACCTATAAAACATTCGTCATATAGGGGAGAAGGTTGTAATCACTTGTTGTTTGAACGTGGTGGAGCTGCTTATAGTAGGCGATTCCATGCCAATCCTACCAAATAAACAGCAAAATCTTTCTGAGCTGTAATATTTCCCCGGCCATCGTTTGCGCTATTCGACAATGACCGTTTCCCCTTGACGTTGTCTTAAGTGACCCACTTTTCATCACCAGCCATCACCTGTTTCAGAAATGCATCGAATCTTGTCAAAATTCAATAGCGATTCGCAGATGAAAATTTAGTCCATCTGGTGATTACAAATGTTACTCTTATAGAATGCTTAGCACCTGGGAAATTGAGATTATGCTTACATGAAGGACGGAATTGACGATCTACAATCGTCCTTTTAGAGCGTAGTGTGTGTATGATATCAAAGTCATCGATGAAACCAAAATTGCTTATGATTGGGTGTTACAGTATCGGGACCATAAATATTAGTTATATTTTTAGCCATACGGCTTGCGTTTTCGCCTTTATGGAATAAAAACTGAAAAATATTGAATATTTTCTCGTTGATGGTGTACATTTTGAATGAGCTCAAATAATACTGACAAGCAGTCACAAATGTGTTTTTTTGGGTTCAAAATCATATATTTTTAACGTTATATAGCGTAACCCGTTCGGATTTATACAACGTGAAGTACAGATTACTAAAGCCATCAATTGGAAAAGTAATGATTCTTTTTTTTTACTACATCTCACATTCGCTTCAGTTTTTTAAGCAAAATAGACAAAATCGCGACTTATTAGGGCTTCTTTCAAAATTTGTGTATAAACTTGAACAAAATTGTTAACGAGTTGTGTCCACACATTTGATTTTGTAACAATAGGAGCACTATGAAAGGAAAGTTTAAGTCGTTCTTAGTTTCGAGAGCATTACTTTTAGTAGCTTCAGCTCTTTGTTTTCTTTTAAATACACAAATTAAGAGATGATACCTAACGTTAACGTACGTAGAGCAGTAAAACTGCCTTTACTATCTGTTTATATACGCACATATTTATACATTTATCCTATGTCTTTTAGTGTTCTAACAGAAGACAATTTTTTATTAATTTGTCAAAATGATCAGACATTAATCTACCATTTATAACGAAATATTATACGGATGAATGTGCTCTCGACCATATTAAAATTTGTGGCCTATCGATTAGTATATGAAAAAATCAAATCTTAATGCGGTAATAATGCTATAAGAAGTAATAAAGTAATAAAAATCTGTAAATTTTATGATATAGTTAAATCAGATCAAGCCATAAAACTTGTATATTTCCCAAAACATTTTTTTACTGTGTCGCCAATGGCTCGATGAACTCAGACTGATTCACAAATTGCTAATATATCGATGCAGAAAGTTATCGTCGTCATAGTGTATCAGTCTTTGTTTAGACATGAATACTATTTTTTTTTGCAATTGTCTCTCCGTTGTTCCCCACCTACTATTATCCTCATTGCCATCGTCGTCCTTGTTGTTTTGTCACTTACTCGCATAAATAACGGAAAATGACTGAAATGTGCATTGGACGATACTGCAACATCTATTTTGTAGAGAACAGCAGCAGCAACTGCAGTTCGATACGCGTGTGAAGATCTACAGACGTCGAAAGATGAATATCCTTGTCCTTGTTGTTGTTGTTGTTGTCGTTGTAGTTTTTGATGCCGTTATTGTCGTTGTCGGGTGGAGATGTTGTTGGCCGCTTTTCCTCAATGGACTTTATTGGCTTAAGCATATTTTACCCTTTTGGTTTCATTGCGATGCGTGGGATTTCGTTGAAGCATCAGAATTCAGTATTTTGGAATGCACGCAACATTGACGATGATTAGATTTGCGGAAGAAATGAATATCGAAAGGCCTGCACGAAAGAAGGAACTGAAACATTGCATCCATTGAAGTTGAGATGGATGTGTATATTGAAACATGGTTGAAGACAATGGACAACTTTTAAAAGAACAGTTATCTTAACAGAATGACAAACTTAAATAGGTGACAAATTGGGCTCGTACTTAAACTGCTGAAGTCATAAAGTCTTAATATTTCCTTAAATAGGGATATTTACCATCGTGCAGTCGTTTTATCTTAAAATTTGAAATTTTTGAAAATCAGAATTGTTCAGTTATTAGAATTCGAATGTTTACATTTTGTAGTCTTGGAAATGTAAAATCTTGTTTTACAAAAATTTAAAAATTTTGGAATCTAGATGATTGGAAGAGCTCAAAAACTATATCTAGACATCCTGATCGAAATTAAAAAAATCTGAAAATCTCAAAATATTGACAACCCTAAAGTCTTGTGATGTTTAAAAATGACATTTTTGAAATTGGAAAAATTTATATCTTGAAATACTTGGAATATTTAGATTTTAGACGTCAGTGTAATTTAGAAGAATTTCTAGAATTTTTAAATTTTCGAACCCTAAGGTTTTTGAATCTTGAAATCTTGGTGTAATAAAGAAATTAAAGTATAAATATTTTGACGTTTTGAAATGTTAAATTAATAAAATATGGAAATTTTTAAATATTCCGAATTAAGAATTTAAAGTTTTGAAAATTAAAAGATAGTATTTTTAAAATGTTGATATATCAAGATACACTAAAGTTTTGAAATCTTGAAACCCTGACATGTTGTATTATAATTTCGTGATACCAAATCTTCACACATAGATAGTTTGAAAAATTTAAACTTAAAAATTTAAAATTCATATGTTTTTCCATCTTGAAATTTTTAATTCTCAAAATGTTAAAATCTTGGAATCTTTGAAAACCTTGGACAATTTTGAAGCGTTGTCCTTCATAGTTTGAAAATTTTGAAATATTAAATTTTTGTATTAATGAAATATTGAAGTCTTCCAATTTCGTAGGGTTAAAAAATTCAAAATTAATAATTCATGAAATTTTCATTTTTCTTATATTGCAATATTAAAATATTTGTATTTTATAGTGTTGTTGTGATACCAATTATGACAATATTAAAAAATCTGGTTGTAGTGAAATCTCAAAACCTTGAAACCATCAAACGCAGAGATCGTAAAATGTTTAAATCTAGAAGCTTTCAAATCTAAATATTTTATGGTTTGATATTTTGATATGTAGACATCTCTAAAATTTGCAGGATTTGAAATACGCTTTCACAAAATCTTGAAATGTTGATATGTTGGTAGAGAGAACATTTTAAATTTTGACATATCAATGTTCTGAAATCATTAAAATGTATATCTTAATATATTGGAGTTTTGTTATTTTGATACTGAAATTTTGTAATATTGAGCTTTGCAATTATTATTAAAATCTTCAAGCAGTGATATTAAAATCGTAATATATTTTACAGTCGGTGATTAGAAACTTGGGTTTTTAAAAATTTTGAAATTTTATAATAATTAGTTCTTTAAATCTTGACATTTTAAGTCCTCGAAATCTTATAGAGATGAAATCCTGGAATCTGGTGATCTTGAAAGGTTTTCGTGAATAAACTTTGAAATAGAAAAAAATTGGTAATAGAAAATATTTAAAAATTAAATTTTGAATCATAAACCAATATATCCTGAATTGCTGAAATCTTTAAGTTTCAGTCTGTATCAAAAGTATTACATCAGAAAATCAAATTTGATACTTGAAAATATTAAAAGTCAGTTTTTTTTGCACTACATTCTCAATGTCATCCTGCAGAAGAAATGGTAAATTCCTAAAATTATCGAATCGCACTTAAAAGTGATTTTGAATTAAGAAAATGAGGATGGGTTACAGTCTAGCTCGCCTAGGCAAAGAAGTGAATCCGCCCTACCCCACGCGTCCTTGTTATACTCTTATAGTGGAAATTTATTATTTCTAAGCGGTTGTTAGCACGCATAAATATTGGCAAACCATGTCGCTTAAGTTTATGTGATTTGAAAACTGATTTTATTTTCACCAAAGTAAGTTAAAGATGCCACATAAAATATAAAAAATATGTACTTAAAATCTAATCAGTTGCACATAAGTAAACTGAATTGGAACTCATGTGGGGCATACTTGTTATCCTTATGCTTTATTTATATAGGCTATGTGCACACTCAGACGTTCTTCATCAAGAAGCTGGATATTTATGATGTCCATCGTCTCCAAAATTCTCTTTAAGGTATTTAAACACTGTTATTAACAAAAAAGAATGATGGTTGCTTCTACACATTGATAGGCTAGTTTAAAAAAATATAAATAACGTAATTTGTTAGGTACTTTGTTAATTCTAGGCTGACGTTAAAAATAGTGGTCAATCCTGAGGTACGATTTTCTATCTGTTCATCATTTTCAGCTGTAAAGGCTTGGTAAATAATTTTTCTAATCTACGCCTTTAAACAAATAGTAAGTAAGTTTCATTTATATGAGAGTCATTGCTAAATAAAGGAACAATAAATATTTTACAATTTATGAAATCTGCGACGATAATGAACGCCAAACAAGATGTTTTATAAAAATCTCACTGAAGAAATTATGCGGTTTCTTACACAAAATGCAGTTGTGCAACATATTTCAAGGAATTTCAGAAGGGATGAAGAAGAATTACTACTCGTTACGAAGCAACCATGATGTGACGATGCCTTTTGAGAATTTAAGCTGGAACCTTAGAAAAACTCAAACAAACTTTATGCTGGATGTGGTGGGTTGAAACAACAATAACAACAACAACAATAACAACAAGCAAATTTTAACAATAGCACCAAGAAGCGCCAGGAGAAAATAATAATGAGTATGATGATGACAATGTTGGTAATGATGGTAGCAACAGCAGCAGCTGTTGTTTTTGCCCAGCTTCTGCTGACTAGTCTATGCCCGCTTTTCTGTGCGCTGCGATGCTCAGTTTAAGTTTATGTTAAATCGCATAATTTCGACGCTTATCTAAGCACTCTAAGGACATCTTTTCGTGTATTAGTGTGCCTGTTTATATAGCATATGATATGCTATGCTTCGGTTTTGGATTTGCTTTGTATGCATATGTGAATCTAGACAAGACAGCCAGAGCGTCTGAAAAAAGTACTCAAGTCAAAAGCACACATACAGTTGAATTTGATATGAATTTAAACAAACCGGACAATGAAAGATATACTTATTTAGGCATGTGTTGCTTTACATTTTCACAAGTTATGTACGATCGGAGATATGAGAAAATATGAGTGTTTTAAATCGTCGAATTATCAATTCCTTTGGAAGAATGTGATGTGATTAAATAAAAAAAAATTCCGTCATTCAATTCGTATTTGTACTGCAAATCACCTAGACCATGTGCCTCCAAACGGAACAAGTAAAATATGACGGATGGGGTAAGATTTCCCACTTCAGCGTTTCCAGGTAGGTTTCAAAGGGCTTGGCCACGTGTGGCCGACTGTTGTCATGCTGAAGAATCACTTTTTCGTGCCTCGAGCCGGAGCTCGACCCAATCGCATTAATTGAAGTCTATACCGATCCCCAGTCATGGTTTCAATAGTTCATAATAAATAATACCGACCTGGTCACACCAAATACAGAGCACAACCTTCGCAGCGTGAATATTAGGCCGAGGCTGCGAAGTAAAAACTTTCTTTTCGTTGGATGGCTGTAATGAATCAATTTTTCATCATCCGTTACAATACGATGAAGAAAACCCAAGGAACCCAAGTTCCTTGATTTTAAATCATCCCCAAAGTATGCAGTCGTTCTACCTGCGTTTGACACGGATTCCCATCAAGCAATTCCGTCAATTTTACGTCTTCGAAGGTTTTTCGCCTTCCTTCAAGCGAACGGCCATCAATATTAAAATCACCAACTTTAAAGCGACGGAACTAATCTCTACACATTGTTTCACTTAAAGCAGCATCTCTGTAAATTTTTTTTTGAAGCTGTCAATGAGCTTCAGCTTTGATTGAAAGAAGAAAAGCAATACTTCTTATATATGACGATTATTTGGCACAAAATCATACATATTCACACAACCAAAAGAATATGACGTCAAAAGAAAATCACTATTATGTCGAGGCGGTATGTTTACCATATCTCTAAGCTTGGCTCATGATTTTTAGGTTATGGCAGAATCGACTAGTACTTACAGTTGGTGTTATCTATTGGCAAATAGCTGGAACTTAGTTGCGGACATAATAACTAATTGGCTTTGAAGAGAATATACTGTAAATGACCTCTGTGCTCATTCACGCATATACGACATCTGATCAAAAAATTATTCATTGTGGGGTTGCCTCAATTGTTGCTTTAATACACTGCTTTAATTCAGTTAAACTCCTTAGCTATGTTTTGTAGACCTCTTGTTGGACATAACCTAATAAGAAAAAGTCTGGTGCAGTCAAGTCAGATGACCTTCGGGACCAGCGGAAAATGGAGTTTCTGAATATTAACTTGTTTGTGAATTTTCGTTGGAGCTCCGCCATAACTAGTCTGGATATATTTGCAGTTGCTTCATCTTTCTGGAACCAAATGCTGTCGAAACTGATAAAACGGGAAAAAAACTCCTTCAACATCTTTAAATAATGATCCCAATTGAGAGTTGACAGTAGTACGATTCGTGCGCCACACTGTATTTAATAAATATACAACCTTTACTGCTGGTGTCGTCTACCTGTATTCCCCCTATCTTTCGTTCAGAAACGTACAGACATATGTTTGTAATGAAATGTTCTATTATAATAAGACACTCACAATCAGCTAATGTGGTAGTTAGAGCACATTATCTTTACATGCAGCATCGTATATATATATGTACTGGGCATGGTGATACATACCCTATGTGCTGGTATTAAAGTCGTACATATGTAGATTGTCGTAGTGTGTAATATGGCCATGTATGCGTGTGTTTACGTCTACTTCTCATGTGAGTGCTTCGCATACGGTTAGAAAAAGAAAAACTTATGTTCATATTGGGGCCATGATAATGTTGTTCACAAAGTTAAACGCATAACTATTTGGTTAAGTGGAGTAGGGACTGTTTGGGATTTTCTATGCTTTTATGCGATTTCATTCTCTGCTCATAAATGTAACATGAGTGAGATCATAATTATAATGTGCAAGTCTAAATACGACATCAGTAAATCGTTTTTTATTACTTTAACAAGTGTTTGCCTGTACTGAAATAGTTTTGCCAACCATGTGAATATTCAGGAAACTATTTATTTATATAAAATGTTATGTGAAATATTTGGATTTCATTAAGGGAACAAGATTTGCTTAGGGATAGCTTAAATTTAACAAAAATAGAAAATTCCGTCAAGGGAACTGATTTACGAATACCTTCACCATACTCTGGTGTATTTAGGTTGTTGTTAATAAGTTATTAAAGTTTTAATAACTAAGTTTCTATAGCAAAAAGGATTTACATTATGTTGTATCATTAATACTTTTAATAAATTAATACTTGTTCATTACTTTCAGCCATTATCAAATGTTTTAAATGTTCATGGTACGATTTGATTAAAAGATATGGCAAAAATATTATAACATGTTTTAAAATATGAAGGCAGTCTAGGTTAAGATTGATCTAAGTTTGAGTTTATCGATCTCATAACTCCTAAAATATGGAAAAATAAATGACATATGATTGGGAATCGCCGGAAGGGCCATGATCAGGTCACAAAGTTATGACGCTTGACTAGGATTTCGACAACTACCGTATGCGGTGTTTCAGTAGAAGTTTTTAACATATGATAAATACAATGTTTTCAGGATTTATTTTGTATTTGAGATGTGACATCATTAGATTTATTAAACGCAAAAATATTTCGACTTTGCCATATTTTAGATGAATAAGATTCTTATTCAACCCGCTGTTATATAAGGGAGGCAACCGAGTAGACTGATCCTTTGAGAAAAATGTCGTATTATGAAAAGTTCCATAATTAAGAAACCATTGTGACACTAGTTGTCGTAACATTAGTCAGTCTTTTTATATGGTATCAATCACATCAAATCTAACCTGTAGGCGAAATAGTGATTGCTGTCAAGACCGGCATTTTGAATTCTAAACCTAAAAAAAATTCTAAAAATTCTAAAAATTCTAAAAATTTAGGAGGAAAACAATAATGCTGGATTTAGGATTATTTGTATGGGAGATATTAAAAGGAATAGATAAAATTTCTCTTAATATCAAAAGTTGAATTAAGTGGATACTATAAAAAGTATAACTATAAAAAAGTATAACTTGGATTTTAAGTAATCCAGTACACCGATTTAGAATCAGAGCTGGTTCATTTACTTTTAATGAATATTAGTCTTATGTTAGACTTCAAGTTATGATAGCTAGAGTCGATGTGTTTCGCTTTCCTCATTTCAAATGATACATATTTAATATGTTTAAAGGTATAAAACCAAGAAAGAATTAACCAAATTGAATCCAAATATTTTTTATTTTTGCTAATTTTACATATTTGGTGGAAAATTGGAATTTTCTTGAATTAGTTTAAGTACTTTAAGTTTTATGTACTTTTGCATAAATTGTAAACGTAGACGGCAAATACTTTTTATCTTCCTGCGCTTCGCTCCTCTCTGTCTAATATCATTAATTCAATTATTAACTCTATTTCGACACTTTGATGGATGTATCCATTGTTATTACACAGCTTTGTTTTTATAGAAGGATTTGCAAAAAAGAACAAATCGAGAGGAAATTTTCTAAAAAAACCCGGTTTGGTACTACCCATAAAAGGAGTTTGATTGATTTGAATAATAATTCAATTGGTAATAACTAGAAATATTAGTCTTAGTCCGTAAAAATCTACATCAATCCAAACAATATTATAACAAGATTAGTTACATGAACGTACAGCCCAGATTGTCACTATCGCTGAAGAGAAATGAAACCTATTAAGAAACGGGTCCGATGGATTTGCAAGTTGGGCCTTCCGCTGGGACAAATGTTTTCCAATTCTTTTACATATAATCAACATTGCGGGGAAAGGTCCGTTATTATCCACACATCACTTTAAAGGACAACCTCAGTTAAGAGGCTGATTACTAAGGAGTGTTAAGAAATACGGATTAGTAGCTTTTTTGACACACCTAATCGTCTGGCTATAAATTTGTATCCCATTCACGTTAATGTAAATAATAAGTTTACAAGTAGGCGAAAGTGCAGAAACGGTAGAAAAATAACCTCTCCACACAAAAAACCGCCTCTAAAAATTACAATTTTTTAAATTTGTTTTGACACTTTTAACAAATATTCGTTTATTTAAGACAACATGCGCTGATAGTTTAAGAAAAATTGAAAGATTCATCCAAATTCGAATTTTCTTTAAAACGTTCACCCTGATGAAAAAATTGGTCTATTTTTTCTCTTAGGCATTTTTGAAACCCTCATTTATCTAACGATCATTTTGTACAACATCTACAATATTTTGTTTCACAAATGCAGCGGTAAGAAATATGACATCCTCCTAATAGTAATCAAGAAATTGAAATATGTTGAAAATTACTTTTTTTACTAGAAAATTTAGATTATTTGAGATATTGAGTATTTGAATGGGCATTTTCAACGAATTCATACACCATTCACGACATTGTTGACAGTAATAAAAAGTGGGTTTCTTCCCGTCGAATTTTTACCAGCTGACCAACTCTGCGCCTGCTCATTTGTTTTTGGTTGCCATCATCATAAAATGTTACCCATTTTCCGTTTTCAAGTAAGGTTAAATAAAACACGCATAATGCTATGGTTTTGATGAAACCTTTATTTCACTATAATGCTTAGATATTGCCTTAATGTACGAAATACAATGTCATTTAAATGGCTGCCTGTAGATTCATTAAAACAGTGAATCCTTTTTTAGTTTCCTTCAGCTTCATTTTCGAAAAAAACGTCTCAGTGACACCTCCAGACCATAATGCACAAAAAAAAAACAGTCACTTTTTCTTGATACAATGGCTTTTCCACAATCACTTCTGGGCTCTCCAAGCTTTGCATGCGACAATTTTGCTTGTTGACGTAACAACTGAGTGAGAAATGAGTTTCATCGCTGAGGAAACTGTTGTTCAATCGAAAGCCCACATTTAAATCGCCACTTTTACAGCAAGTTTTAACTATTTTTACGCATTCTTGGGTTGTTAAACGTTCCATATTCGTAAATGGCAAACCTTTCACTAAATAAATAACACCTGAGATAACAGGTATTTAATAGCTGATAGCCTGGCCAGGCCATTGGTTTTCAAACCACTAAATTACCCTATATATTATCCATTAAAATGGGCAAACTGAAAAGAATACAATCTTTGAAATAATATTTTTGCGATTTCTCACAACAAGATCTACATATGTAAAAATCGGTAAAATTCGGGTTATTTAGAAGATTGGATTCTCTATTTTCGAAGCAAAATTTTTTTTTAAGATATAATTGAAAACAAATATAAACATATACTGAGGATGCTACATTTTTGATAAAGAATGTATAATTGCTGTTGCCAATAAAAGATCGATTGCTTCTCATTTTACCATGGCGAATTGTAAGCGATATCTATGGTCTGACTCTTTTATTTATTAAATATCAAAATAGGACATTTGTCAGTATGAAAGAGAGAGAGAGAGATAGTAGAAAGGAAAACAAATGCCTCGCCTTCTTTATACAGGGTGGCGCAATAAAACGTGCATATAACATCATCTTTTTTTGCGGGGTAGAAAAGACGCGGGCGGGGGGGGCGCCTATATCGTTGGGTTGGCGGGCTCATGGAGTTTTAGTCGCTATGAATCACTTCGACGGGAAGCGTCGCGCATTTTGCGTGCGCGCATTTTACGAGAACTCTCGTTCATATATTGCTACTAGGCGACTATATTGTGCTGAATATGGACTACGGCGAATTAGTGAAGCTCCGAGTGCTAAATTAAAATATGGGTAAAGCGTTTTGGGGAGACCGGTTCAACACTTCTGCTGAATATGGACTACGGCGAATTAGTGAAGCTCCGAGTGCTAAATTAAAATATGGGTAAAGCGTTTTGGAGAGACCGGTTCAACATTTAAACCACAAGCAAATGGTCGCCCAAGAACATCTAGGACCGAAGACAATGTTGAGAGAGTTATGGAGTCAGTACGAGGAAATCCACAAATGTCGACTCGCAAGAGATCGTCTATCTTACAATTATCGCGACGAAGTTTGCATCAAATTTTAACATTGGATCTTAAACTGCATCCATATAACCTGCAATTAACACAGGAATTGAAAGAGTCTGACTTCATAGCAAGGCTCGCATTTGCTAATGAAATGCTTAATCGATTTTCCAATTTTGACAATATCTTTTTCTCTGACGAGGCTCATTTCCTTACGAATGGGTTCGTAAACCGTCAAAATTGTCATTACTGGAACAGTGAAAATCCCAAAATCAAACACCAGAAACCATTGCATAGTCCTAAAGTGACAGTATGGGCAGCCATCTCTGGCAGAGGAATAATTGGTCCTTTTTTCTTCGAAAATGCGCGGGGCCAAAACGTCACGGTTAATACGGAACGCTATGTTGAGATGTTGGACGGACTTTTGGCTCCAGAAATTGAAAGTTCAAGAATAGTGAATTCCAGAACTTGGTTCCAACAAGATGGAGCTACCTGTCACACATCAAATGACTCCATGGCGGTGGTGAAGCAGATGTTTCCTGGCAGACTGATTTCGAAAAGAGGAGATATTCCATGGCCACCACGTAGTCCAGACTTGACACCTCTTGACTTTTTTTTGTGGGGATACCTCAGACACAAAGTCTACAGTAATAATTCAAGAAACATCGTTCAGCTCAAGGAGAATATCCATGGTGAAATGGCAGCCATTACACCAGTATTACTGAAGAAAGTTTTCAATAATTTCCGTTTGCGGTTAGAGGAGTGCCGTCGTAGAGAGGGTCACCATTTAGATGATGTTACTTTTAAAAAATAAACTCCATTTATTATTCTACAATGCCTTAGATTTATTTTAATCATACCTTTTGTATTTATTTTTTAATCTATTTTTTAAATATGCACGTTCCATTGCACCAGCTGTATAACCGAATGCAGGATCAACACAATTTTAATTGAAATCCTAGAAAATTGCTTTAAGTAACTTTAAATAACATATAAAGTGATTCAGTGTTAAATTGTGTTACGATATATTATTATAATTAAATGTTGCCTAAATAATTTTGTTAACAAATTGTTGAAATGCAAATTGAATGACGGGAAATGAGAGCAATTAGATCAAATATCGAATTTACTGAACGCCAAGGCAAATTTCTTAACTTTATATTGTGACTTTCTCTCTGTCAAACTGTCTGACTAGAGATTATTAACTCATTTTACATTGGATCTTCATTCTGCAACGAATAAAGACTTTAAAACTAATTAAAACTAAGCTAACCACCACCCTTTGAAGGCGTTGTCTTCCATACAATGACAACTCGAGCTGTTTGTCTTCAAATGAGGTTTTAGGACCGACGTTTATGCAAGAAGAATAATCGCAACTATCAAATGTTTTACCAACATAATTATAAGTGATTTATAGTCGTTGTTTAATATCATCGGAGCGATTTCTTAATCTTTCAGAATCACTATATGGTTTCATCTCTGCTGTATATGGACGTTAAACCTGTAAGCCCTAATGAATGCTGTAGCCAGCTGTATCGTCACAGCATCTGTTAATACATTAGACGAGATATTAAATTAAAAGAGCTTATTTGATATGCAGTTCTTTGTGAGAAAGCTTTTGCTTTGACTCATTTTAAAGTCCATTTAAGTACCCAGACTTTACATTGTGAATTGTAAACGGAATAATTCTCTAATACGATTTGCCAAGCGCTCGTTCCACCAAATGCAAATGTAACCAACTCTAGTGTCAGATCTTTGTTAGATTTTGCAGGTTCTCTTGCATTTGGAAACCATATAAAGCAAAGGACAACATCAAGGGAACGACGACGACTTTGTAGTGGATCATGATTATGATAATCCTTAGCAAGGATAATGACATTGTGTTTGGTTAGGTTATATTTTCAACGTGTTATAAGCTATTTGTGGTAGTTTTTTTCTTTTTTTGTTCACCTACATGCACACATGTCTAGTTGCATGTTAGCAGAATATCCTGTTCATATCAACCAATCCGACCATGCATGATGACACAGTTATAACTGAATACTGGCAAAAAAGCTCTGCACAAAAATACAACTATAGAGTGTGTGGGGGTACGAGTGTAACAAATGTACCAACTTCCACCAGCAAGAAGCACAGTGTCATTTTGATGGCTCCATGTTGGCAACGATGATGATGATGATGACACTGACGAGTCAAGAGAATTGTGAGCGTTGCTGAGGCGGACAAATAATGAGGTGGCGGATGTGAGTATTCTTTGCCTCCTTGCTGCTGGTGGCTGTTTGTTTGCTAGGAGCTTAGGTGAGTTTATTTTAGATATGTTTTATGTACCTACGGATATGTTTTGTATGGTCGTCGTTACATATTTGGCCCTGCTGGATGTGGCTCAGAACTAATTCGTGTATTTGCACACTTTGCCCTGATGCATGTAGTGAAAGCATAAAACACGTGATTTGCTTATTTAACCAGGAACGGTAAATTCAAACTAAAACTGCCAGCTGCCGCTTGTCATTCCCCATACGTAAAAACATGGCAGGAGAGAAAGATTATCATATTTTTTGCCAGTCCATATATTTATTGGGTTGCATACAGAATTTACTGGGAGTGCGAAAAGTGAGTGAAGAGTTTTGAATTCCGAAAATCATGAATTATATGATACATGAAGGGGGTTTGTGATAGCATTGTTAAAACTTTAGATCATTGAACGGTTGCTTCATTGATATTTTTGTTGTTTCGCAGATTTAGGAGTTTTTGAGTTTTGGGATTGGCCGATCTTTTAATATGTTGATCTACGGTTCTTTAATTATTCAATTCGTTATTTCTTTAATAGTTATTTTTTATTCAACTCCTTAGCCTTTGGTCGCTGTACAATAACGGTGTGCCAACATTTGGTGCCCACTGTCACAATGCAAATGTAAACGAATTTAGGATTTTAGTTTGTAAATCATTATTAACATGCTCATCCTCATGCTCATCGTCATCATTATCGGTAATGCCGCTGATGTTGGCTTTTGAAGGCAGATGAAGACTACATGGCGTACAATATGTTCACGTATGTGTAAGGCATGCATATTAGGTGTGTGGGTGTGTGTGTATGTGTCTGTGTATGAGTGTGTTTGCATGGAATATGAAGTATACATCCTGTTGTGGATAATGGGTATATCTATAAGTTTGCTGATGTTCTGTCATAATAAATATTCGTATTTCTTCATTGTTGCAGATGATGTTTTGTGTTTATGAGCTCACTTAGATTTTGATTTGTTTTGTGTTCAGGTTGTAATTTTTGGATTGACAACAATTCTAAATCATTCGATTGTCATAATAAATATTAAATGATATTTGCTAAGAAGTTACTCGATTTGAGGGTAGTATTTTGTACAAACGATACAAATTAGTATACTGTACGAGTATGTTTAATGTTTGATCCTTCGGAATGTACAAATTTATTATTCAAATTAAAATAATGATAGGAGTTTAATTTTGGGTATTTTCGTTAATAACTTTTTCATACAGAATAAGCATTCGTTTCACAATTTAATTCAATTGTTTTGCTAACACTAATCGGGAAAATTTCTGTTACCGTAATAAAAGGGAGAACAAATGAATGGATGCTCTCACTGTCAGAAAATCACAAGATATTTTTTATATTCCATGTTATTAAGATATAGTAAAAAGCTATCTATTATTTTTTTCAAAATCTAGATGAATTTGAAAAGATAAGTTTTCGTAACCAAAAGCTTTTTAGATAGTTTTGAGATTGCAAGAAGACAATGCGTCATACTTTATAGTTTTTCTTTGATAACAGTAATATATGGATCATTCGAAATTAGACATGGTCGTACATGTACGAGGTGTGTTAAAAAAATAAGTTGAATTTTTAAATTTCAAAAACACTTGAAATGTTGACAGTGGCGCACAGTGAGAGTACTCGGAGTCAAAAAAGTGGTGCAAGCTTTTCACAGAACGTCGAGATGATGTAAATGACGACGCTCGCTCTGGACGCCCCATCACATCAACAACCGATGAAAATGTTGAGAAAGTGAAGAAAATTGTTATAGAGAATCGTCGAATCACAATCAGAGAAGTTGCTGAGGATGTCGGCATATCGTTTGGCTCATTCCATGCAATCTCTTCGGAAATTTTGGGCATGAAGCGTGCGGCAGCGAAGTTCGTTCCAAAATTGCTGAATTTTGACCAAAAACAACGTCGCATGAGCATCGCTCAAGAATTGTTGAATGACGTCAATGATAGATCATCATTGATCTATCATGATCTAGTCATAACTGGTGACAAATCATGGGTATATGATTATGACATCGAAACCAAAGCCCAATCGTCCCAATGGAAGAGTCCAGGAGAGGCAAGACCAAAAAAAGCACGACATGTTCGATCAAATGTTTTCTTCGATTACCATGGCGTAGTGCATCAGGAGTTCTTACCACAAGGTCGTACGGTAAATAAGGAATATTACCTTGAAGTTATGCACCGTTTACGTGGAGCAATACGAAAAGAAATGTGAGAGATTTTTTGGCCAAAAACAACACCGTTAGCATGCCTCGGCCACCGTATTCACCAGATTTGGCCCCCTGCGACTTTGTCCTGTTCCCAAGATTGAAGAGACCCATGAAAGAGCGACGTTTTGCGACTCAAGGAACTACCAAAAAGTGCTTATCAGAACTACTTCGAGGATTGGAGAAAACGCTGGCACAAGTGTATGACATCTTAGGAGGACTATTTTGAAGGAGATAAACGAGAAATTGGTGAATAAATAAACATTTTTTGAGAAAAATTAAAATTCACCTTTTCTTGAACACACCTCGTATATGTATTTACTGAAGAACACAGAAGTCCTGAAGAAAGACTGTTATTGACTGATTAGACATGAAAAGTTCTTTTGATTATTAGGGTACTTCCGGGATAATTTGCATACACAATTTCTATTTCCATCTTAAACACGTAGCTCTAATTCGGACTGGATTGAAACAATAAGAAAGCGATTAGTGCATCGGAGTATTTATTGAGCCGTGAAATTAAATTTACGCAAATATACACTTTTTTCTGTTCTGTTTTGTTTCCGTTTTTAGTGACCCATGACGAGAATTGTTATCCTTACTTTAGAAATTATACTTTAAAATATTTATTCATATACCGGACCCCATTGCAACGCATACACCAGGGGGGATATCCCCTAAATCTGTATTATTTTACATTCGTATGCACGATATTACTTTGCTAAGTATTAAATATATAAAATAAATGCAAAAATTTCTAAATCCAACATATGTAGGACACTCCAAAAAATGTAGAACTGGAGGAAGTTGAGAGCGTAATAATAATAACAATAACATTTCTTGCATCCACCCAAAAGGATACGAAAATTAATCAATGGAACAGGAACAACAGCTGCGACAAAACAGCAACAAAATTCTGTTGTGCAATATGACAATGACGATGTTGATGACAACTACGATGTTTGTAGTGACGGCGTGGCAGAAAGGACGTATATTTGCTTATATAACCATATACTTGTGTGTGTGTGTATGTGTCAGCAAATAACCTGGTGTTGGTGATCGTACTGTTGCATGTTCCTCAAATTTCAGTTGCGGAGGGTTTGGTTGGTTTCTTTTTGTTAAAACCGACATGGATTTCATAACAAATCCAAATGCTAAAAAACGCCGAATACGAGAAAGAGAGGCAAATAAAAAGCGTTGCACATTGTATTTAACCTTGTTGGTGCAACATTTGAACTGAGCATTTGAGCCGTTGCCGAGGTTGAAGAGGAGACACAGCTGTAGGGTCACAATTGTGTTTGTGTGCGCGTGTGTGTATGTGGAGAAAACATGGATATAAATCCATTCAAATTTAAATTTATCACCTTACAAAAGCAATGGCTGGCTTCACCCCTTTCCCACACATTTATAGAAAACACATGAAAAGCACAGCTGTAGTTAGTTAGTTCATGCATTCGGATTTGGTTTCTTCAGTTTTTGGTTACAAAATGCTGTGGGGTTTCTAAGCAAGTTTTCACTGAGTGACACTGTTTTACCGTTTTTATTTTTGCACCAGAAAATGTGAGAGTCAGTGAGGAGCATAAAAATATAAAAAAATAATGCTTTCATCAAATGTTGAAATGGTCAGTTTAAAATCAGTATTAAAGGGACTTATCTGTTTCCATCTGGGAATGTTTCTGTTCTTAAAGGAGTGACTTATATTTTAAAAAATTGCCAAATTTTTTGTTGTCAGGAAATTCAAACCTCAAATAAGCAAAAATGGCGGCTCCAATGATTGCGGTATAAACAAAATTTAATTAATTAACCATAAAGTTATATTCATAGAAAAGTTGCAATTTAGAAATTTTAAGTTTTAGGTCAGTTTTTCAGTTCTTAATGAAAATAAATTGTTATGTAATGTTAATGTGGTTGATATTTTTTATTTCCCTAAAAAATGATTTACATTTATTACATGATAAATCCGAAAATCTTTTCTTTAAATCTATTATTATTGTCGAATATTAATAACAAAAACAACGTAACAAAAGTCTCTTAATAATTTCGCAAATACCTGAAAATTTCCGTTTGCCGGCAAGAATACTCAAATAGTGCCATTGGCTATTTTTCTATTGGCAGCTAAGGTGAGAAGGCGTCTGCTTTGACTAGTAAGCTGAATTGCTGAATGGCATACTATCACCGATACGTAAGTAAAATATATTACTGAAACTCAACTTTTATACAATATGTAACTGGAATGCGCATACTTTTTATAAAGAAAGTGTTTCGATCCGATATGTAGATGGTTTTAAGGAATATAATGTATGAGAACTGTAGATTCTTTATTCTTGTGTTCATACTCATGAGTAGGCCAAGGTTGGTTACTTTTTCATCACTCGCCACTACGGAAGACAAAGAGACCAAAGACATAATTTATGAATGCCTAGAAGAGGCATGCGACAGTTTCATATTACACAAAGATAGTCTTAGTCCAACAGCCAGCAAATTCAATATATATATATATATATATATATATTTGAGTTGAGGGATATATATTTGAGTTGTACAATAACTCAATTGATATATTTAGAAATTTTGTAATATCTAAAACATGAAAGTATGCAGCTATAAAATTACCTTTTTATGAACACAATTTAATGTCCATTAAAATAGTAATTTTATCAAGACCGTGGAATTCTGTTACAAAAATAATAAATAATCAGATTATTTTGTAGTCTGTTTTTTCACCTGAAATGTCCGAGGATGCCATGAATGATGAAAAACTTTTAAGTTATCCTAAAATATTCTTTTTGGTCTTTGTACTCAACAACGATAAGGACATAAACGCACATTGCCTGAAATATACAAACTGTGCAAAAAAATTCCCCCTTTTCCTTTCGTGTTTGCAATAACTTCCAAGGCAAAAAGAAAAAAAGAAAGTTTATGAGATTTAACAAAAAGTTGAACATGATAATAAAGAATGCAAATATTTGTGAAGTTAATTTTCTATTAAAGTTATAATATTTTAAAATTGTTATCAGTTTTTTTACTTCAACTCTCACTCCGAATACAGCCAAATATACTGGAAGGCGATTTAAAATTCATAACTGCAGCCTCGATACGGATGTAGCATCTATCAAATTTTTCACAGTTGAAGAATTTGAAAATGAGCGTCTTACAATACGTCCGAGGCATTGCCGATTAATGATAACTTTAGTGGACCTGTGCTGAATCTTGAACTCATCACCCATGTTTAAAATTACAGAATTGGTTTGGCAAACGAATAGTTGAGAAATGTGTTCGTAAAGGCTGATGTGATTTGCGAGATTTCCAACAATATGTTGTTAAAGTTTCCCAGTCTCATTCGAATGTTTAGCCTGAAAATTATAAACGCATAAACATAAATAAATTCCCAGTTGTTCGTTACCTTATAATATGTGATTTTTAATGTATTTCAATTTGGATCTTCGTTGTTTGTGTGTAACTGCCATATGAAAGGCATATGTTAGGATATTAACAGTTTTTCAATTAACAAGTAAGTTTGCAGAAGATCAAAAATGTTCATTCATGAAGCCGTCATCTTATAAATTGTTTTTGTTTTTTCGATAAACACTTTTCTATTGCAGACGGTTTTGTTCCTTCTTTTTTTCCCAAAAACTATACAACTTCCTATTCAGTTACATTCTAATCCAACTGTCAGACGTTGGATTAGAATGCAACACACACACACACACATACAATTGTGAGTCGTACATGTGTGTTCGAAATGGTGCTCCGCTACATATCCGTGTACAAGTGTTGATGTAGATGTTTTCACATTGCTGTTACAATACAATGACAAAAAAGAGATCGCCATCAATGGCATCAGCCAGCTACTGTAGCAGCCAGCAGTCAGCAACAGCCACAATATTGGTGGCAGCTGCGGCTACAGCGGGAAATATTCAAAGTAGTCGATGTAGTTGAAAACAACTCGTAACCACGTGCCATTGTTTGTCGTTGGAACATAGAAAAAAGACGGCAACAACTGCTTTAGAAAAAGGGCAACAATATCTTAAATTGCTGCACACAGAAAACATAAACTAAAAATGCAATCTCTCTCCCCAACAACAACAAGCCAACTTTGCGACAGAGTGTGCGGGCGTTGCATACGTATATTTGTTGCAAACATTTCTCGTTCGCCATCAGCGGCGGAGTGATAACAACAGAATTCATTTCGCTGCATGAATAAAAAAGTAGCGTATTCAGCATAAATGTAAGAGAAAACTGACATCCTTCCCACCCTCACATTCAGAAAATTGAACGATGGTGCAAGAAACATAATAATCACAAAAGGATACATCTCACGGACATGAAACTACAAGCAGGGGACATTCGCACACTGGCACAAACAACGCCCGTTAAAATCCCCTTTTATTATGACAAAAGGTGTTTGTTAACATACTCGTACACGTGCATTCATTCAGACATATTTATATACTCATACACTCGCATATTCATTCCATACATAAATATATTATTTATGTATATTTTCCTTCGCTACTTGTGCGCCGTTTTCACACGCATGTATGTATGCACGTATGTATTTGTGCTGGTGTCCATGTATGCACTTAACGTTTCGACTTGAGTTCTTAAAATTCAATTCACTTCTTTTTTGCAAAATTCAATATCTCACTTTATGCCACTCTCACGTAACCGACCAGCGACCAAGAAGTCGGTTGGACGGCTGGCATTCTTAATGAAGTTATATGGTTGGAAAGCGTTTCTCAAATGTGGGCTGACTGGGTGGTTAAATATGATTTATATGCGGACGAATTACTTGAGAGTCAGTTGAGCTGAGTGGGATATTCGCATTTGTGGCTCCGAGCATGTGAAACAATAAGTTAATGAGAAAATTTATGAGCATAACTATAAATTAATTAGTAAAAGCTTGATTTTAAATTTGAACATTTCGCAATAAAGCCGAAAGCCAGTACAGAAATTTTTAGTCATCTGTAACGGCTTACGAACATTCTGAACATAAATAAATTTTGAATTGTATATCCCTACATCTGTTAGTTTTGCGTATAAAGTCAAACAGCTGTTACATAGGCCAATCAGTAATATAATGTCTTTAAGGGTAATCTGTATGAAATCAATAAGTATACGAAAGACGTGTCGAAAATTTTTTAAAAAGTCATGAGATCTAAATTAAGTATTAAATACCTCAAATAAACATTTACTTGACATGTCGCACGGTAAACGTCATTTACAAGCCAGGTCTTTGAAGGTTAAAATTATTTTACAGAAAAAGCAGAAAATTTTCTGTCCACATCGAAATCCGTCTCCTATATTGTAAAAATTTAAACAGATGGAGAGATGTTAATGTGCACAAGTGCTGTAAGTTTTTCCGGGTAGAAACTTATATGCCCAAATCGATAACTGTTTCCCTAATTAAAGTATTAACTATCGAAGTGTTAATGCAAAATTCACAGTTTGTTACGTTGTTCAATTTAGGTTTGGGCACCATTAAAAACAATCACTTTTGTATTTTCAGAAACATTTTTTGAAATTGTATTTCGGACATAAATATTGGTATTAAAGAAAGGTAATTATAAAATAGATTAAAATGTAATTGGAAAATATCATGGATCGTCAATGACAGTAATTGAAGACATCCGTATTTAAATGCATTCATTGATTATTTTGAGTGAAAGTACAGGGTGTCACACGAATTGAGCAAAAATCAACTGTCAATGCGGCCGGTTTAAAACCAATTAGTCTTATAAAATAAAATTGAAAATGACAAAATAGATTAAAATATATTTTCTAATTACAAAAACTTTTCAATGTCAGTAATTGAAGACATCCGCATTTCAATGCATTCACTGATCATTTTTAGTGAAGATACAGGGTGGCGCACGAATTGCGCTACTATCAACTGCCTATTGCCAACGTAGGCCGTTCAAAACTGATTACATATAGGAAATAATATTTAATTTTCTATAAAATAAAAAAATAAATAAGTGAAATCCATTGATAAAAAAAAGTTATTGAATTTCTTATTGTAGCGCAATTTGTGAGTCACTCTGTATGACCCATAAATTCTATGGTCTTATATGATCATATATTCGGGCATCAATATGAGTTTGATAAATATTTCGAGTAATTGAATAAATGACAAGTTTAGGAAATCCTTCTCAAACTAACGTTAGCAATATTCGTTGAACAAAAGTTCGTGTTGACTGAGGTTAAAAATAGATTGAGCGTAAGTTTAATGAATGTGAACATTTTCTGTCTCCCTTTTACGGCATTCAAGGGAATTCGATTTTATTTTTGCATTGTTCCATAAATGGCTAAGGCTGAAAATTTCTGTTAGCATTCCAAGGAATTTCATTTTACACAGGATAGTATTGAGTGTAAATATAAAATTTCAGATGTCACGCCATGATGTGTTATGTCAAAATGACACGCATAAATTCAGTGGACCGAGGGCTTTTGCGAGGTTTGCGAAAATTACGAACGACTCACAAGTTTACAGTACGTTGTAAAGGAAGTCCTAGCGTCCGTACACTGGGCCGTGCAATGAATTGAGATGTAGAAGATATATTTAATGTATTTTATAACTATTAAAAACTAATTTCCCAAGGGGCGTGAATCTGTACAAATAGTGACTGTACAGAGTATAAAGAGTTTTTCTGGGTTGAATCAGATTTTTGAGGTACGGTGATAGAAGCTCCAATCATATACCATTATATCTATTTCGGAAAAAACTGTTTTCAAATTTTTTTTTTTTAATAAATAAATACTTTCTATAAACGACGATTTTGAAACTTGAACTGTGGAGATATAGAAAAAGCTAAGTTTTGATAAATAATCATTTTTGAAAGTCCTTAAGAAATAAGAATTCTGCCAAATTTTTTAAGACCTTTTTTGTATTTGAACATTTTTGAAAGCTTTTAAAGAATACAAATTTTCAAAAATTTTGAAAAGTGGTTTGCTTTACATATTCTTTGACCTACACATAACACAGATTGTTTTAAACCTATATAGAAATTTCAATTGAACAAACTGATTTACATCTACGTTCACTTATTTTTGTCTCAAAATGATTTACCAGAACGCTGTAACGGCGCACATGTCCGTAGTCTAGTAAAATGGTGATAAAATAGAATGATTCAAAACACTTCTTACGGAGGCAAAAGATTTGGTATGGGAGAGTATGTTACTGCTATGACAAATGTGTGTTTGGGGTACAGTTGTCGGGTTTAGTGTATCGGCCTAAAAGGATTTTGAAAATCAAATTTTATTTGACTGAGTATCTTTGAGCTATGCTGCTGTTATCGTATCAATGTTGAGCAATTACTAATGTTAAGTGGTTACCCAATATCTGCGGGTTAAATACTTTCGCATTTATTATCATGTTACCCGTCTGCTATTGCAAACTTATTGCTTTTGTCTCTTCCTCCTCCGCCACGCTTTACCACTTATGCTGCACCTTTGAATAGAAAAGTTCAAAATCTTTCAAAACGCAAACAATAAAAATATAAGAGAAAGAAAAAACAAACAATAACGAGCACAATAGTTGCTAGGTAAGGACCGACAAAAGATTTGTAAAACAGAATCAACTATTGCCACACACGAATATACTGTATTGTATAGGTAGATGGATGTTCAGGTAATTGTTGCTAAAGCCTTCACATGGAATACGATAGAGAGTATCGGTACAAGTGGCTGCATCGGAGTGTGTTTGTGTGAGTGAAGTAAGTCTTTAGTAATTTTATACTAAATGTGGAGTGGCAGTCAGCCATTTAACCATTTACTGCCACTGGTGTTATCAGCAATTTTGCAACACTTGTTATTGTTGTTGTTTCGTATACGTGCATATATGATGTGAGTATAGCACGTCTATAATGCAGACACCAATACTCACATAGACGACATATATAAGTATGTATATTGGCACAGTGGATGAAAAGCATTAAGTATTACTTTTAGAAGCAGAGAAGTTTGGAATGCAGGAGTTTCTTTAGCTACTCTTAAAAAAAAGTAATTGTACGATGCGCAAACTTTTTCTTTTTGAAAGTAATTGTTTGCAAAAAAGAGGTCATTTAAAATAAGATAATGACACTTTCTTTGCATTATATTGTGTATTGTTATTTTATTGGCTTTAATATGGCACCAAAACTATTTAAATTGGGTATTCAATAAAGTCTCAAATTGGAATCTTTTTACTATTTGCACGACAAATAATTTGTAAAGCAAAAATAGCCATAAATGCAGCTCGAAAATTGATGATACTTGCCTAATATATCGAATTGGTTGATAGTTTCGAAATGGAAATATTAAGGAAATTAGCCGACTTTCACACAAAATGTATGACCACCTTACTGAAGGTTAGGAGTTATCTTTTCAATATTGCTAAGCCCAAACATCAAGCAAAACAAACGAAAATATTGTTAATAATTCCACCAAGACGATTAGCGCAATTTGTTTTTTTTTTTTTCAATTAAATTAGAGGAATTTTACGAATTTTCAATTAGCCTCGAATGTAAAATTTTGTAATATAAAGGAGTAAGAAAAGCTTTTTATTTTTTGAGTTACCGTTTCGAAAGTCTAAATAAAATAAAAATTTAGTAATTCAATGTAGGTCATAAGATATTTCGTCTTTGATTCCAGAAAAACTCCCAGAACATATGTTTATGGGTTTGAAATTTATGATGTTGAACTTGTTTTTCGTTTCCTTTTGTGTAGGTGTACCTTCAAAAGCTACTAAGCGATAGTTTTTTCTACGTACTCCGTCATATTAGAATTTTGCAGTAATTTGTTGGTATTTTTCAAGTGGTTTCCAAAAAAGTTAGATATATTTCGAGACTCTTTTTTCAAAGGTTTAGAAGGTTGGTTTTAATTTTAACGTGACCTTAAACGAAAAGATCTATGGTATCATCATGGTTTTGGCGAAAAACCAGTACACTTTTGTACTGGTTTTTTATGTAGACAAATTTTGTAAAATGTAAATTTTATTAACATTAAGTTCAGTAAAGTATCGTAAATCATGTTGAATCTTTAAGATCATATTTATGAAACGGTGATTTGACAAATAACAAAATAGTTATGCAAAAATAATTTACAGTGTCATTAAAAAGACTTCAAAACTAACAAAAAATTAATGAGTTATGTGCCAAAAAACCTGGACTTTTATGATTATTTTCAAAAATTTTTAACGACTTAATAAGAACAAATATTTTGTTAAGTTTCATTAAATTCCGCATACTTTATTTTTAACACCCAGGAAAATAAATGGTAGATCATCTTCCTATTTATAAAATAAAGAAAACTTATTTTAATCTTCTATCACACATAACTGTGTATTTCAAAACAGAAATAAGTATAGTTTTCATTCCGATAAGAAATGAGTTAATCAATAACTTTAATGCGAATTCAAATATGAATCAAATAACAAACTAATCATGCATTTCTAATCAAAATTAAAGATGCAAAAAAAAACCACTAAAATTTCATGGAAAGCATAGAAAATATTCAAGTCGCTGTGAAAATAATTTACTATTTGGCGAGAGGTAGTTTTCTTTTCCAAAAAACCAAACTGCATCAGATTTTAATTCTGCTTTAGACTGAGCAAGAAAATTGCACTTTTGTTTCAGATTTGTATGTCAGAATATTTATGTCATTATCTTTTTTTTTGAAGTAAGCTAATTAATGTAGGTTTCGGATGAGTATAAGAAATATATTTAGGAAATTTTGTATTGTTATTGGAATCGCAATGAATATGAAGATTTGTGAAAGTATTTGATATGA
Organism: Philornis downsi; assembly: GCA_019455685.1. NCBI lineage: Eukaryota > Metazoa > Arthropoda > Insecta > Diptera > Muscidae > Philornis > Philornis downsi. Next base: position 241,456 of record JAHXMU010000320.1, read on the forward strand.
ACTGAAAAAAAAAGTTCGTTACAGGTGTTCATGGCAACTGCACTCCTTAGCACTTATTATAGGTAGTGTAAAAGTGAGCTACTTTATTCACCGCTATCGTATTTTTTTATCTATATTCGACCACGTTTTACATAAAAATTACTTTTGTACATTAATAAACATTTTTAAATTTCAATTTGTGCAAGGAAATATAAGTAGTTTTCACAATATATATATATATATTTTTTTTTTTCGATTCTTTTTAAATTGATTTTGAATACGAAAATGTGTTTTGGATGTCATTGTTCTCTATCTATAATATATAAATAAACGTCTATCTTATGTAATTTCTGAATAAAATTAGTTGCTGTGAAAGAATCAGCCCTTTCTAGTCTATATATTGGAAGGATTTTTAACCGGTTGGTTATTAATTTTCAAAACGAAATGTGGTAAAATTACAAGAGATTAAAAAAATCTTTAATTGAGTTCATAAATAAACATGATTATCTGTGTCTCACTAATAAAGTCTGTAATGTATTTTTCAAAGGTTCGTCGGCACAGATGAATGACTTTAATTAACTCCAAAAAAGGTAATCTAGGAATAGCAGAGAAATTTTTTAGAGAAAAAGATTTTTTTTTGTTTTTTTGTTTTTTTTTGTTTTACACAGAGAAGTTAAATTTTCAAAAATATCGATGTGTTGCTCGAGTCAAAGTCTTTTCTTGATGAATAGGCCCTGCTGGTTGAACGAATTAGACTTTGACGCATTTCCAAAATTATTGTAAAAAATGATAAACTGAAAAGCAGCAATGAAATCGTTTAATATATTCATTTATGTATGTATGTATATATTATTATTATATTTATGTAAATAAATATTTATATGGAATGAAGTCTTGGTTATAGCTTATTTAATTTATTATCTTTCACTTTAATGCACGATATTTTTCATTCATTAAGGAGCATTACAAAGCACTCCTCAGTAACTGTTTGTAAACGATTCTATAAGCTATAGCAATCGAATTGAAAAGAGTTTTGAATAATACATTTTGTTTAAAAAAAACATACATATTACTTTTTGCAATATTTCTATATTAAACATGTGTTGCCCGGTATTTCTTCACCCCATTTTGAAACATGGAAGAAATTTTACTGGAGAGATGATCAACATCGGCTTGGAACTTAGAGTTGTCATGTACACGAAATATCTTATAAGATAGTTGTTATGTTGCTATATATATGTATATATATATTTTTTTTTTATTATTACTAAATTAATACAAAAGTTTGTATATCAGAATGTAAAAATATATATGAACGAAAGAATGTATAAATCTAATATCTCAGCATTATTAACATAATGCTGAGGAAAGTTGCCAAAAATTTATGTTATCTGATTGTCTCACAAATGATTAATACAGTTATATTCCCATATTATCAGTTCCTGTAAGTAAACTTGCATTGCAACCATTATTTTGGCCTTATTTAGCATTGTTAGGAAGACATGATTTAGAGTAAATAGGCACCGTTTTGTTTAGTAAGTTGCTGTCATTTTGAAGGTAAATCCATTATTCTTCCACAAGCTTCTCTTAAGGCGAATTGTTATAATCAAAATCATTCGCCACATACAGAGAGATGTGGTAACTACTTGGAGGTAGGTGGAGATTATAGGATGGATGCAGCAGAACCTACCAAACCAAGCTCCGGGAGCATCTGGGGAGTCAGTGTCGAAGAGAATGTTCTGTCGTTATCAATGAACGATTGCTTTCTTCAGACGGTTCAATTGTTGACAATACAGATCCGAGTTAAAAGTTTAGTGGTAGAAAGACAGCATATGGTGGATAATTCCCTGCTAATTCTACCTGGCTTGCTCACTGCTTGTACCTGCTCAAAGCTATCCGATCACGAACGAATATAATCCTTTTTTTGATGGAAGTTCAGTCGGTTTATTGCCGTTAACTCGTGTGGCACCCATACACGTAGTTTATTTTCTTATCTTATCGTATTCAAGTTGTTCGAGATGATTTTTTGCGCAATGTTTTGTTTCTAGGAAATCAAAATGGCGGCTACATGATGCTCGGATTTTATCATTTTCTTTATTTTATCAATACTTTTGACAATTGGTCTTCCAAAATGTGGCATCAAAATCGCCGAAGCGAAATCGACCAAACCAAAATTGGCGGACTATAAGCACTATTCACATTTTTAGTCACCTGGTTAGCCTTTTCTCCTTCAACGAAGGAAAATTGCAAATCTGGCATATTTTCTTTTTGCTGATGTCCATATTTGACATGGGCTTAAACAATTCAGAGTCAGGCAGTAAGAAAACTGTCCAAGTAAATATTTAAGTACGAAATATTATCCTTCTATCGCCGCCTGTCGTAACCCGACTGAAGCCATCTGTTGAAAAAAAAAAATAGTGTACTTCTGTTTACTATGTCTTGTATACTAATTCATACATGTTCTATGTGGTAAATAAGTGTATTCAAAACTTAAATACGTTTTTCTCCCTGCTTCTTCGATTGAAATATGCAGCTGATGAAACTAAAGTTGCATTAAATGGTTGTTAATTGATAGAAAATTCAGACTTCTTAACAGAAGGTGAGTTCCTGAGGTATTCCTATACTTATAGAATATATTTTTTAGATCTTGTTATTTTCCTCGTTTTACTGGGATTGTAACAGGGAACTGTGTTGTAACAGGGAACTGTTTTAGTCTTTATCATGGAATAGTATAAAACAAAATAGATATTTATTACTCTAATTTGCAGCTGTTTAAAATATGTATACAAAAGTTAGTCTCAAGCTAATTTTATGACTACTATAAAAATTTTGCATATGGAAGGATTTATGAGATTATCACAGAATTGCGAAATACGCTTTCTTTAAAAATGTTGGTTTGTTTTCCATTTTATAGAGAATTTTAAAATGTGTTGTTTGCAGAACTGAAATACATACATTCGTTGAATTGTTTCTTCTTGTCGGAATCATACAACAGATGTGTTCTGCTCTATAAAATGTAACAAAACGTTCGTACCGATAACATTGCATTGGAAATAAACACTAATTATTGCTTAAAATAGTTGTGCATTTAACGCTTCTAGACCAGCTTGCAATAAAAGGTATCGTGAAGTTTTTATATATAATGCAAAATTTCGATATATTGATTTGTCCTCCTGCCACTAGCGATTTACGATAATTGTTATTTCTTTTTCAGTTTTTAAAGCGGAATGAACGTTTGTTCTACGTATGAGTCATGTTAATGATTGTAACACTCATACGCTCCCAGCTCCAACTGTCTAAATTGCCTTTTGCCAAGTAGTCAAATATATTTACTTGATCAATTAATGGACAACATTTTATTGTTTCGAAATTGAAATAATCGGTTGGAATGTAATTTTCCCTTGCTTAGATAGATTCATCCACTGTCCACAGGAAACATAATGCTGCATATGAGTAGTCAACCATTATGTGATTGTACTCGTATATGTAAGGCCGCAAAGTGCACTTATGACAACATAACTACGACCATTATGACACAAATACTTATAAATTTTTAAGTAAAGAAATAACCAGAAGCGGAACTCGATGGTAGTGCACAGCAAGTCCATCCTAGGCAATCATGCTCCATCTTCCAAAAAGGCGAAAATTCTCATCGTTGCAAGTAGTAGTAAAAACGGATTCGTTTTTCCAGAGCGTGAAATAAAAAAACATGAGAAATGCGTCCATAAAAAACAATAACTGACCCCAAAAATTGTTAACCCCAACCGGTCACAGACCCATTCAGTTGGATGCTTGCATGTACATATGTTTGTGTGTGGGTGCAGAGAGGATCCTTGGATAACATGGAGCGTATAATAGCGATGAGCTTGTTTTTTTTGTGCCGCGTTACTCGCTGGAATTGTTATTGTTGTAATACATGCACTACTCTCGTTCTGCAAAGGAAATTAGCATAATTTTAGTACACTCAGCATGGGTCGTCGTATTTGTATTTGCTCCCGATGTTGCTGCTGCTCTCGAAAGTTGTTGTCCTTTTTTTGTGAGGGGGCGACAGGAGAAGGTTATTTAAGCCGTAGATAAGGCAGTCACAGTGCAAACGCTGTATGCATATTCCAAAGCAAAGGAGCGCGAGAAACTGGAATTCCCCATAGGGTACTTGTTAAACAAAGAAAAATAAAATTATAGCTACTGAAATAGGGACAAGATTTTTATGTCTCTATGGTGGTCGCCCGGCATGGCTGGGATCACAAAGATGCTTGTGGTTGTTTGCATCGGTTGCAGGATTCCGGATGCTGGATGGCAATGATTTTGCCTTTTGCCACAACTACTTACACATTGCAATGGCCAACCTCGAATGAAACATGTGCATGTAATGGTGTACAATGTATGCAACATCTATACTCGTACTTAGGTATAGTTTATATAATGTGTTGGTGGCTATAAGTTGCAAGTCCCACGAAAAACATAAACCATACATAATAGAACATGATATAACTGAAATTATGGCCAACAGCGTATGAAATAGCACTACAGTAGATGATAGCACTGCCTTAACTATCGCAAGAAATGAATCTTTTAATCCTTCGCGGCTTCCATTCGCAATGGAAACGCAAGAATTGTTAAAGCGTCTTTAAATTTGCCAATTGGGACTAAGACGGTCATTTGAAGAGGGACTTTGCATAACCAATGAATTTGGTAGCGAATTAAGTTGACTTATTCAACAAAATTTCTCATAATTTTCAGCTAGTATTAGTTGTCAGATTTCCTTTAGTTACTCGGAAAAAATCATTTTGCATGCCATGAGCAAAGGCAACTTCTAGTGCTCACTGAGCTTATACACAATGCGAAATTGGAATCCAAATTTCTTTCATCCTACATACATTAAAGGTGTAGATCTTAATGTGTGTACCTACAATCTCGATGTTAGTCTTTTACCCATCACTTATTTGATTGTATGGAATGCGATGAGGGGATGACTAAAGTCCATTCCATATTTGACTTTATTGGACTTTATCAGTGCGAATTGAGGTCTGGTAGCTCCACAGCTGGCTGGATATTCATATTATGCTAAATTCGAGAAAATATCTTAGTTTGACACATATTATCTTCTCTTCGACTATGAACGACTAGACTATAAAGACTTTGACAGTTTGATGGAACAAAAATTTTATGAATTTAAATTGTTTGGGTTTGACTTTCCTGTGTAGGATGTGTGGGATGTGTGTCTAATGGGAAATCTTCAGAAAGATGGAACAAAGTCTTATTGAGACATTCCATCAAACTAGGATACACCCATCTGCTCCACACACTTCAAGATATGTTTAAATTAAAAAAAAACTGCAGTAAGTATGACCGATATCGTCTTTAACAAAAGTCATACATTAATTGTTGGTTGGTAATACAGACGTTACTAAGTGAAAACTTCTAAATGATACTGTTCAAGATGTGTCTTCTCAAACTTTGGGAGGGCGTCAGCAAAAATGAGTCTGATTTTAAAGGCGAACAAAATCAAATTCTTTGGACTCCATTTGTTTGGAACGCCACGTGAACTTTGGCAATCATAACTGTGAAACGATGAATAGTTTAATCTAATTCTGTGCCGTCGTTAATAAACATAATAAAATCAGCCTGGAAGATAAAAAAGAGTATTGTTTGCTAATGGATACTATTAGCAGCCTACTTAAAGATAAAGCCATTGCTTGGCAAACAAAAAAGTAACTGGACCAAATGCTTTTTTTTACCAGACTTACTGTATGGCGCAGAATATTGGTTTAAGATACAAGATGGTGAATTGTTTTCGTGAGCTGTCAAGGAAAAACTACTTGGAAAAAAGTATTGACTCGCTTTCAATTATGGAGATTATTGGCGTGTTATGAATCATGGGCTGGATGGGCTCTGCACCATATGCTCTGCATTGACCGAATTATGTTGTACGGAAAATCGTTTCAGCATAAAATATAATCGATCATGACCTTAGATGGCGGTGCATAAGAGATCCAAATTTTGATAATGCGACGAATTGAGGAATTAGCGCAGAAAACCGAAGCCTTTATCACGTAATAAATACAAATTTCTGACGATACGAAAGCCACCCTAATATACATACATACACGCTGCTTCAATTTCTATATTTACAAAATTCTGTTTCAAAATACTTGTAATCAGTTTGAATTTTTAATTTACCGGAATATTTTCCAATTTCTGCGCGTATATTTTCTATAATAGTAACAATTGATTGGCAATAGAACAAATTCAAAATGTGTCAACCCCAATTCACTTCAACAATTGATAAAAGCGAAATTCCCGCTGTTGTAATTCCTGATGACCTGACAGAGTTTGAGGAAATTCCACATCGGACGGAGCGAGAAGCAACATTTCACACTAGAATCGAGTTAGACAGACACAGAACAGAAAATAATCTACGGCTGCGGAGCGTAGAGTCATCCGAAACTGAATACGATGTGAGCGGTTTACGAATTGGAGACTTCTCGGCAGAACAGGCGCAATCACAAGATATTTCCATTAATCCTGTGGCATCTGAAGATGACGACTTTAATATTGTCGACCGTAATGAGAATGCGATGGTGAATGCTGAGAACGGGTATGAACGGTTGTCACGGGAAAATAACAGATTTGCAAGCATGTCCTATTTGAGACATCGACGCAGCCGGCGACGTTCCCAACGCAGACTGAATAGAATACATAAGGTTTTACGCAAGACTCTTTTTACATTGAAAAAGATACGTTTAATATTAATGCGCGGTGTTGAATAGAGAAGTATAGTTGTGTTAATATAATAGTCAAATTTTGTGTTAAATACAAAAAAAGTTAAGATTTTTAAAAGAAACCCATATCATCCATCGTCACCTTAATTGCAAAAGGGAATAACCACTCATTACAATATTTTATAGGAAAACCTAAAAGCTTTGTAACATGACAAATGTTTTTGGTTTTTATAAGATATTTTGAATAATATTGGAAACAAAACACAACGCCTATTTATGGCACTAAACTGGGAACATTTATTGTATTTTGCGTTATCTGAATTGTCTTGAGGGGTAGTCGGCAGCTAGAATGACAAGTTTGAATGTTTTGGAATACAAAAATCCCAATCTCTTGTTTAATTTTACTGATATTTTGATAATATTGGAATTTTTGTATACTAACTTGATCGGAATTTGAAAATAGCATTAGACCTAACCTAACGAGGTTTGTTCAAAAAATAAGGTGAGTTTTTATTTTTCTCAAAAAATATTTATTTATCCGCCAATTTCTATTTTATCTCCTTCAAAGTAGTCCCCCTCAGATATAATACACTCGTGCCTGCGTTTTTTTCAATTCTCCAAGCAGTTGTGATATACACTTTTTGGTATGTCCTTAAGCTCTCTCAGCGATTCGGTTGTTATCTCCTCAATCGTCGCAAAACGCTGTCCTTTCATGGGTCTCTTCAATTTTGGGAACAGGAAAAGGTCGCAGATGGCCACATCTGGCGGTGGCTAAATAATCTCTCACAAGTAAAAATGAGTGAGCAGGTGAATTATCATGATACAAAAGCCATGAATTTTTTTTCCACAATTAAGGGCGTCTTTTCGTACTGCTTCATGCAAACGGCGCATAACTTCAAGATAATACTCCTTATTTACAGTACGATCTTGTGGTAAGAACTCCTGATGCACTACGTCATGGTAATCGAAGAAAGCAGTGAGGAAACCATTGACATTTGATCAAACTTGTTGTGCTTTTTTTGGTCTTGGCTATCCTGGACTCTTCCATTGGGACGATTGGGCTTTGGTTTCGATATCATGACTATATACCCATGATTCGTCACCAGTTATAAACCTTTTAAGCAAATCTGGATCATCGTTGACGTCATTCAACAATTGCTAAGCGATGCTCATAAGACGTCGTTTTTGGCTAAAATTTAGCAATTTTGGAACGAACTTGGCTGCCACATGTTTCATGCCCAAAATTTCAGGGAAGATTGCATGACATGAGCCGAACGATATGTTGACATCTTCAGCAACTTCTCAAATTATGATTCGACGATCCTCCATAACAATTTTCTGCACTTTCGCAGCATTTTTATCGGTTGTGGATACCAGGATTTTATACTCCATGGTCTTGTTGTCAAAAGTCTGGCACCAAATATATTTATCTGTGCTATAGAAATATGTGGCTTTTGCATGGTTGAAAAAAGACATGCGAAACATGTGCGATTACTCCATACTTATTTTGCGGTCAAGTGTGCCTGAACTAATTATTGAGGAAATTGGTCTTTCCTTCAACTACTAGAAAGTGTAGGCCATTTTAGTTATTCTAACATATCATATGCTGTTTTAGTAAAGAGGTGCAAATGTTCAGTTTTTTGTGCCACAATCCGATTGGATGAGAGTGAATTTCAAAATTATTCAGTATGCAGTTACCAGGTATTCACTAAATAAGCCATTTTGTTTTTGAAATTTTAGGTTTTGAAATGAAAAGTAAATAAATTATACTAGCAGCAGCTAAGACATCAGGTCGTTCTGGCAGGGGTTAACTTTAGACTGTCTGGAAACCTTATAGTGCAGTAAATTTTATAATAACTATGTGGATACAATTTTAAGAGTTTGGGAATTCGATAATAAGCCAACAAAGTTTACAATTATTATTACTAATTGTGCATGATTTGCCCAAGAGTACATCATTTTATACAAAAATTGGGTAAGATTGAACTCATTTCCCTCATCGAAATAACGTGCAGATGCAACATGTGTCCACATAGATCTTATTACTTGTTTGTTAAGTGTTTGGTCCTGATGAATGAGCCGAAAAATAGAATGCATGTAAGCATATTCAATGTGAGAAGCTCTCCCATTTCTCATTAATGGGGTGTAACAATTTTTTTTTTTGGTTTAGATAAACGAACCTGTACCTTATGCGAATTTTCTTAGATTATTAATTTTAATTATGGTTTTCTGCTATAGGATATTTTGAAATTTTTGTAAATTGTCATGACTGTAATTTTATGCAGTATTAGAACCTGACTAAAATTTTGTGCACCCACGTGCTGAACGTAAATGAATATGTATTCCTAAGACAAGCCTTAAAAGAATACAAAAAGGCATTATTTGTTTACGTTTCCTGACTGATTAACTTTTTCACTTTTTTTTAGTTTCGTGCCGTATTGTTGTTTTTGTACTCCCTTGTATGGTATGTCAAAATTTAGTTTTTTTTTTACCTTTCTGAGATGTGCTGCGGCATACATTAGGGAAAGCGCAAAGCATCAAATACGGATAAGATAATATAATATATATATAATATAATATAATATAACATATAATATATATATAAGATAATATAATATAAGATATTTGCAGTGCGATTTCAGCCAAGCCCTTAAAAGAAACTGGGCAGACTAAGTTAACATGTTAGTTGTAGGATATCAACATTTATTTACTCTTCATACCACAATCAGCTTTGTGAAAGTGCGACAACGTAACGTATCTTAATTTTTTTGCATTGAAACTTCAGAAATATGTGATATTTATATAACTGGAAGCCATCTGGTAATAACTTGGTAATAGATCCATTAGTGCACATTTGAATCGTAGATTTCAATATGAATCATGTGTTGTAATAGCATACTTGTTCTTTTCATTACGACCGACATAGCCTGAACTCATTACACTGTGGAACATTTTTGGGGTTTTTTTCTGGGGGGTGAGAAATTCCAAGTCAGGGTGATGGTACTAGGTCAGTATAGTAAAATCCTCAAAGGGTTTCGCGTTCGTATGTGTCAGTTTTTTTTATGACCTTTTACATTTTCTCAGAATTAAAAAAAAAGTAATAAACAAAAGGTTATTTGATTTTTATGGTTGCTGTAAAAAACTGAAAAACGGTCATAAATGTGCGCGGAAAATTAAAAGGAAAAAAGGAAAGTGCACTTTTGTAATTATTTGGGTTTTTTCTGTTGGCTACCTGCATGATTTTTTTTACACAAATTGCACCCACATTCATGTGTGGTCAGAACGTCAGTAAAATATTGAAAAATACGTATACGTATACGTAATATTTTTTACAACTAAGCGAAAAAACATCAAGATAAGGAAAAAAATGTAAAAGGTTATAAAAAAAACTGACACATACGAACGCGAAACCCTTTGAGGATTTTACTATACTGACCTAGTACCATCACCCTGACTTGGAATTTCTCACCCCCCAGATTGGCTGTTGTACTGTGTTATTGAAGAAAACGACCAATTTCTTCAATTGTTTATTAAGATCCTTTTTTCGTCACTTCGTTTTCTCACATTTAGTAGATTAGAAGATTTGTTTTGAGTAGATTTGAAGTTTTTTTTGGTGTCGCAATTTTATCGAAAGACAGTAATTCAGCAAATTTATTCATCCACAGTTCATTTTCCAGCAGCATATCGGCTTTTATAAAAAAGTATTTTTTCCGACATTTTTTAGTTCCTAAGAAGAAAAAAATATATTACAAAAGAAGCAGCTCTGACTTCGGATCATTTACCCAGGAATTATTTTTAAGTTGTCGGGGAACATTTTTGTTATAAAAGTTTTTATTTATTTCATAATATATTATTTACAATGTTTATTTTGCCTCTGCGCCTTAAAGGCTTTAGTATAGACTTACTGGCAAAATAATACAATTTACTTAATAACAAAAAATAACAAAAAAAGGTTGTAGAAAGTTTGAAAATACAAATGTACAATAATAGACAAATTTATTTATACTCGTAAATATAAATCAAAAAAGTGTTTCTATCTTTTCTAGCAAATATTTTTTAACTTTAGTGCTGAAATCTGATATTCTAGAAATTTGTTTTATATCATTAGGTAAATCATTATATTTATGGGATCCAGAAAACCCCATCTTTTGCTTTGTTAGTTCAATTCTACGTTTTGATGGAATGATGTTAAAACGATTGCGCGTATTTAATTGCAATTGATTATAATGTTGTCGAAATTTAATAAAATTATCACCATCTCCATTTACTGCTTTAAACATAAATAGCAAAATATTATATTTATATAAGACTTGTACAGGAAATACATTTGCAGTATATTTTCGAAACAAATCAACTGTTGGATAATCCTTAGATAGATTAAAAACAACTTTCAAGGCTTTGATTTGTGCACGCTGTAAAAATTGTAAGATTTTTGACGTAGAGTCTCTTGCCGCAAAAACCATTGGCATGTACACCAAATGGGAACGAACAAGAGCAAAATATAACTGAAGTTTTGTTTCAATCTAAAGCTTGAATTGACATTTCCTCAAAATTCCTGTAACTGAAGAGATGTTTCCTTTCAACATTTTCATGTGAGTATCCCAAAATAAATTGAAAGATAAATTTATTCCAAGATATCCAATATTCCTAATCTTCGTAGCAATATTTCCGTCAATGTAAATTGACATCTCTGTTTCACGGCTCAACAAATACGTTAAAACTCAATGCTCAATAAAAACGTTCTCCATTATTTCGTTACTCTTCCAAAGGTGTTACTATTACGAAAACTTCCCAAAATCAAACTCACTGAAATAATGAGAGATTGCAAATTGTGCTTCCATAAAACTAATGATTTCTTTGTGCCGACTACTACTCAAACCGTTATCCTCAGTTCATTTCGCTTTCCCCACTTTTTGAAATATGAGAAGTGATTTCAAACTCTGCCGGTTGCATCTAATAACTATAAATCGATCGGACTTAAACGTTATTACATTTTTAACCAAAAATTTAATAAACCGTAACAAACGCCACGTCATGCTACATGTCGGTCTCTTTTTGTAAACATCTAATGATACAGTGAGCTCATTACGAGTAACCGTTACAGTGAAAACTCAATTGCAATAAAAAAAATATACAGATTTCGTAATCCTTTCCAATGATAATCGAAAACATTAAAGGATCAAACGATACGAAAAGATATTGTTCAAGTCAAATTGCAATTCTTAATCGAGAACATTAAAGGATGAAACGATACGAAAAGATTTCGTTGAAGTGAAATTGTAACTCTTAATTTAACCACAAAAACATTTGTTATTTTAAGTTATCGTTTTCCAAGATGACATTAAACGTAAATGAAGCAAAACTTGCAATGGGCCACCAAAAGAGAATGCCAAAAGAAAAGAAAACAGTGGCAACAACAGCAGTAGTTGTGGTACACACAGACTTAAAGTTTCCACGAATGATTTGACACACCCACACACAGACACTTTCAAGAAATGGACATTGCTATAGCAGAAAATGGCACGACAGAAATAAAGAAAAAAAAAAAAAAAAATACAAAATAAAGTAAAGAACATCATAAGAAACGAAATGGACTAACTGAATGCCAGCCACAAAGGGGTGGAGGGACTGGGGCGTTGGGGGATATTGGAAACTTAACAAAAATGACACACAGCTTAAGGCCAACAAGCTGTGATGAAATGAAGCAAGACGAAATGTACATCAACTGATTGGAAGTTTTATGACAAAAGAAAATACACCAAAAGGGAAACAGAGATGTAGAACAAATAAAAATACTTGCACACACTCACGGCTATACTCTCTTGCACAGTCATACGTGTTACGTACTTGTGGGCAATTGACGGTGATTCCTTGAAAGGCTGCTCCCGGGAAGGAGTTGTGCTATTGCTAGTGGTCGGTCAATAGCACAAGGATCAACAACATCGACTGCGGAATATAGAAAGGCAGCAGACAAATAAGATGGCAACTATTCCGTAGCAGCAAATCACTCATGTTACCGATTGGCGCTGGTGCTGCTACCAGGATGCACAGGATATACTCTGTGCTGTCCATTTAATACTTACAGCTGCATGCTTCATGCTCGATATTGAAGCTGTGGACTTTTCTTGAATAACAACTGTTCAAACATTGAAATGCAACAGTTTACCTTAAAAGTAGCTTGGAACTGAAATTGTCAATATGCAAGTACACGATATTGCAATAACTGAATTAATGTAAATATATTATTGTATATACATAAAAATAAAATATTACGAACGTCAACATGATATGATATTGCATTTAAAGGGAATGCTAAGATTGTTTTATTTGAACAAAAAAAAAAATCTTCAGTATTGTTTAAAGCATTCGCCAAAGTTAGATGTGAATTATACTACAGATGGCTATTTGATCACATTTTGCTTTTGCCGTGATTAGGTTTTACGAGTATGTAGCCATTTCTCCATTTCAGTTTCCTACTCTTGAAGACTATATGAAGAAAAATAGCCAGAGAATTGTGTACAGACCTTTTTATATCGAGTTCTTTCCAATCATTTTCTGTCATTTTCAAGAAATGATAACTCTAATGACCAACTCTAATTCTATAACAAAATATTTAGAAGTGAAATATGTTTGTAATTCCGTTTGTAAATTCTAGAAAATAGTTATCAAGACCTCACATTTGTACATATTCTTAACTGTGGTCAACATTTCAGCTAGTTTTCCCGTCCCTTAAAATTATGTAGAATTACATTTTATAATCATTTTGTCATAGGTTGAAATGGAAATTTGAAAAAGTTTTTTTTAGTAATTATTTTTTTATATGGGATAGTTGTTCGTTAGTTTAATTCAGTCTTTCGTAGTATTGTATATTGTGGAAACCCCCTATTCAACTCATATCACTCCAAAACCTTAGAATTGGGTATTGAAAAATACTAAAAATGTCTACTTTATATGAAAAGAAAGGTTAAATTCATATACAGGGTGGGCCATAAGGGTGTTGGCGGTTTAAATACTCAATTAAAAATAAACTACGAAACATAAAAAAAAAATATATTTGTATTTTTAAAAAGCAGAAGCATGGGAATTTTTAAGACTTAAAAATAATTTTGTCCAAATGGCTTCTCTCGGCTGCTTGACACTCTTGGAACCGAAGTCGCAAATTTTGGAAAACTCGTTGAAAAGTTGTTCTCGGTATTTTGTTACTTTCCTGAATAATGTTCCTCTTCAACTGCTCTAAATTGGCCGGATTATTCTCGTAGACTACCGATTTGGGGTAGCCCCATAAAAAATAATCGTATGGAGAGAGATCGGGGCTACGTGGGGCCATTCAATATCCCCCCTTTTCGAAATGAGTTTTCCAGGAAAAACATTGTTCGCTCTAACCGTCATCGCTTGCCCTTTTTCGTCCTCAAAAAAGTATGGTCCAATAGTACCGGTTGACTTTATCCCAGCCCACACGACAAGCTTAGGGCTATGAAGTGGACGTTCATGCAAGCGTCGGGGATTAGTCTCGGACCAGAACCGACAATTTTGCTTGTTCACATGGCCATTAAGGTGAAAATTGTCCTCATCACTAAAAATCACGTTGTTGAAATTGTTGAACCGCTCTATCTGAATCTTATAAGCCTTCAAATGTAAATCACGTTTCAAAATTCGTCGTAAAGTTGTTCTTTTGACATCCAAAGACTGACTTCTCCTACGTGTTGACTGTTGCGGATTTCGCTGAGCTGAAACGCGAACACGCTCCACAATGTCGGCTGATCTTGCAGAAACTGGGCGACCACGAACCGTAATTGGTACTATTGAGCCAGTTGTTTCGAACATTCTGATCCATTTTCGTATCACATTGGCGCTTGGAACTTCACTTAAATCGTGTAAACGGTGTTCATGCCGATACAAACGTCGTGCAGTAATCACTGATTTATTGCTTTCGTAATACGCTCGGACACAAAATGCACGCTGCACTCCCGTGTACGGCTCCATGGCGACTAAATTTCCAGAAAGCGGCGCAGCGAACAACATATCCCCCCGCCACCCCGCGCCACGCGTTACCGAGAAATTGAAGAATTAAATCGCCAACACTCATATGGCCCAACCTGTGTAACGTATAAGAAGACAATATTTTTGGCATGCCAACTAATTAAGTGGTAACTCTAGACAATACCTTCCCCAATAAGGGACGCAAGTGATACTAAAGGGCAAAACCGGACCAGTTGGAAAAGGACAAACTCGATATGTTGTGTTTGAGGCGTTTTTGAAAATTTTACTTATCTGATGATGAGATGGTACATCGTTTACAATGCTAAGGACAGCAAGTATCATAAATGGCGAAATTGATCCAGAATAAAACAATTTGTTTCTGCGAGTAGAAACCACCATATGATAAAAATATGCTTTTTCGATAAGTTCTTAAACTTCAGACATAAATTAATTGCAATTTATGGTAGAAATTGCTATGGTAGGGAGCGAATAATCGCAATTCATATACATTTCGATTGCACCGTTGTAATTAAAGACGTGAACGTTGAGAAATATTAGGTGCGCAACTAAGTTGTTGCTGTTTGTTTTTTTTTTTTTTTTTTACAAAAATGCAACTTTATTATGAAAACATATTTACAACTGATTCGTTGAAAGTATTGCCCATCGCTAGCTACTCCCTTTTACTATCTTTCTGCCAAAGCTCGAATTCCGCCACGGTAAAACTGTTCATCCTTTGAGGCTATCCACGAATCTAGTCATTCCTTGATGTCGTCATATGAGTAGAGCTGTTGATCAGCCAGACAGTGTCCCATCAAATAGAGCAGGCGATAATCGGATGGCGCAATATCTGGGGAATATGGCGGATGGGGTAAGACTTCCCATTTTAGAATTTCTAGGTAGGTTTTAAGGGCTTGGTCACGTGAGGCCGAGCGAGCACAGCACATTGTGGGCATTTCCAGCACAAATCTTGGCTCAATCGCATTAATTGAAGTCGATGCCGATCCCCAGTGATGATTTCGCTTGGTTTCTACCCTCGCTCGCAATAAATACCACCGACCTGGTCACACCAAATACACAGCATAACCTTCGCAGCGTGAATATTCGGCCGAGGCAACGACGTAGAAGCATGACCGTGCAGCTCCAATGACTTTCATTTCTTTGGATTGCTATAATGAATCTATTTTTCATCACCCGTTGCAATGCGATGTCGAAAATCCTTCTTTTTTTGTTGCTGAAGCAGTTGTTCACAGGCGAAAAATCGACGCTCAACGTCCCTTGGCTTCAACTTATAAGGAAACCAAGTTCTTTGCTTTTGCATCATTCCCAATACATGCAATCGCCTTAAAATGGAATGGCAGGTAACTTCTAATACTGAAGCAAGCTCTACCAGCATTGACACGGATCCCCATCAAGCAACGGCACAAATTCAGTGCCTTTGAAGGTTTTTGTCTTCCTTCTTCGCAAACGTTTGGAGGCCCTTGATGAGCTTCAACCACCGTTTTCTTCGATTGAGGTAAGAAACCCAATACTTATCGACGATTATTTGGCGCAAGATCATAGATATTCACACAACCAAAACAATATGACGTTAGAAAGAAAATCACTATTGTGTCGAGGCGGTGTGTTTACCATATGCCTAAGTTTGGCTCATGACTTTTAGGTTATGGCAGAATCGACTAGCATTTAAAGCTGGCACCATCTGTTGGCAAACAGCGGGAACTTAGCGTATGTATTGCAGTGTACTCGAATAGTCCATAATCCTAACTATATTTTGTTTCCTTCGCTAGGTAATTTTGCTTCCTAAATAGTGAGTTCCAGTGTATCTATCTTTAGGTAATTGATTGGCCGTTTGTAATGGGCTACCGGTAGCCAGACAGTATAAATGAAGTTCTGATGTCAAGCAAGGACAGTTACAGCTACACCATTGGTTTTCTATTTTATACAAATTCAAATACCTTCATAGCAATAATTATACAAATATTTTTTTCTATTTTGAAAACATTTAATACCTGCGAACATGATTCTTTAACATTTTCAAATTGCATGCTTTTTTTTAATCCTTCGGCAATACTTAAATTTTGGATCAAGTGTATTAAGTCATCATGTGCCTTAACCTGATTGAATTAAAAATTAAAATTGAATGTTAAGCTATGGCTGATTTCTGTTTCATCTGACTTTTAGTAATTAAAATAGTATTCCTTTACTCGAACACAACATCCAAGAGCTAAAAACTGATTAGTACAAGTTCAATCATACTTTCTATGTATTTAGTAAGGAATTAAGAATTGATGAAAATAAAATTCAAATCTTCTTATTTCATTCTGACCTGAATCTCTATTTCAGCTTACACATTCAAGGTATTTGTAGCGCTTATTTGAAGCTCTGTACCAGGAATAGTTTGCATTTTACTTTCATAAACAATGAACTATTTTATGGAAATTTGAAAAATGTTGAAATAATTAACAAAACTCTTCTGTGCAGTGTAGTTTGAAGATAATTCGTGAG
The DNA here is from genome assembly GCA_019455685.1 of Philornis downsi. Taxonomy (NCBI): domain Eukaryota; kingdom Metazoa; phylum Arthropoda; class Insecta; order Diptera; family Muscidae; genus Philornis; species Philornis downsi. Next base: position 258,642 of record JAHXMU010000320.1, read on the forward strand.
CAAGTAATGAATACCATATTCCAAACGAAAACAATCTCATCTACACACTCTCACATTATATCGATTTTAGAGCTCGTTAAAGCTGTCGAGATGGTACAAAATATGTACTCTTGTGCAGTTTTTGTTCATACCTTGATTGCCATTATAGGTATTGAAGAATAAATACTCGTCAGTTATAGGATGCCACAGTGAGATGCATGTAATTCCATGCAAGTAGAAACTGGCAAAGACTCCCTATTCGGTCTCCCAGGAATATAACTGTGTTAAAAGTTAAGCACCAGTAGAGGATGCTAACAAATTTTACTACATGTCGGTGTACTCTTTTTGGGTTTCTTCTACCGACTCTTTGGCATGGAACATGTCAATTACTTGTTATAATTATACTGTAATTAATGTCTGGTGAATATTTGTCTGTGCCGTTTTGTTTACTGTGTTTGGAGAAAAATTTGCAAATTAAATGTTTATACTTAATTATAAGCTATTTATTATCATACAAACGGCTTAGTACACTGGGAGACGTCTAATAGTGGGAGTGTTTAAGCAAAATTAAAATATGCAAATAACTTTAATGTTGATAACAATAAGTCAAGGAGGAATTTTTCTATGGGTACATACAAAGGATACATCGAAGGATTTATATCTTAATTCAACTCACAGATAATTACCTGGGAATACAGTTGTGAAGAAAACAGCTTCTGATGTTTCAAATTGCGAACCTTTTCAGTTATGTACTGACAATAAAGACACGAGGAAAATAAAGGAGCGAAATCGACCAAACATAGACGACCTTTCAAAATGATAATGAGGCCATGATTGGAGGTCATTCTTTCAGAGGAGATGTCTCTATATAAACTGCGGTTATTTTACGGAAATTATAAGGCGGATAGTAACAGTGGAAAAAAAATATACGGATGCATTCGGTTTCATTGTGGGCGAATTTTCAAATATCTCGGGCTACGTATATTCGACTTTCGATTATTATTATTTTTTTATGTTGGTACACTCGTCTCGAAGATATGTTGACGGTTTTATCCAAATAGCATGTTTAGTTTGTTTGTGAGAGGCATAAATAAGACAAGTGTTTTGTGTGTTCGCTGTGTGTTTGGAGAGACTGGTAGGGAATCATTTACAATGACCAGCTCTCCTACAATTAAACTCATAATTCGCGTCTATACTGCCAACAACTTGACTGTTTGAACGAAGAATCGTCTAGAAGCGGCCAATATAAAAGGAGTTGAATTCCTTTAGAATAACACCACGCATATCGATAATGACTAGCCAGATTCACTATCCACCTTATATGACAAGTGATTTTGCTGATGGGAAATTTGCCTCAAGAGAAGTATTTCAATATCGGGTGTCCAAATTTTTTTTTGCCAATACGGACAAGGCTTTGTATGAGAGGGGCATAATGGAATTACCTTCAAAATGCCAACAATTTATGGAACAAAACGGTGTACATTTTACCTAAATCGGATTATTCTAAATATCTTAAATTAAACCTTCAATGTAATACAAAAATAATGATTTCTGTTTACTATACTTTATGTAATACATCAATCTAATGAAATCAGGCTGTCTAAGCAATCAAAGAAGGAGCACATCCCCTTACCTAATTGTTATTTACGTGAGAATAACTACAACTGAGTCCTCAGCAGATTTCGCAAGTATTTCCGACCTTGGAGCAAGTATCGTCAAATTGAGTAACTTAAATAGCTTCCTACCACCGATGTGTTTTGGTAAATAAGTAACATCGTTTATTTCGATGTTGCCAAAGATTAATAGTTATTAGAGGATGGAATGCGGTGGCCAAATAAGCCACTCATATTGAGTAAATACAAGAGAAAAATAAGAAATATTCAATTTCTTCAAACCTTGAGGACTCTTGCGTAATTACGAAATCTACAGGGCTGATTCTGTTCAATTAACGGATGTCCTTGACAAATTAAAGGCTGACATCTTTGCTTTTTACATAGAAGATGCTTCGGACTGGTCAGGGATGAGCACCGTGACATCTACTATAACTGCCATGCAGGAAGTCATGAAACTTTACAGTGGTGCTAGACTTAAATTCCTTGTCTCTCTTTCTGATGAGTTCCTATGAGAAATAAAATATCACTGTCCTGGCTACGACATTGAAATTTATCCAAGAGAATTGGACAAATACAAAATATTAAAACAGCCAAATATTTTATTCGCGAAAAGAAAAAACTATCAGAAGATATGCTCCTACCACATAAGCCCAATAAACCGCATCCTCTGTCTTCAAATGATTTTTCACATTTTATTTCATGGGAATTTCATAAACAAACTAACAATTAATTGCAAACAACCTCATAATTTTCATTATTCTATCATAATTAAGATTGGTAAATTTAACTTTAAACTAAGTAATTAAACCCTGCCATAGCAGGGACGTCACAATTAACCACTTAGTGGATATCGTACTTTTCAAGGAAAGGAAACATGAAACCAACGGAAGCCTATGAAACGATTAAAGGAATAAAACACAAGAAAACTGCTAGGAAAAATCTTTATGGTTTCCGAAGCGCAAAGAAAATCACAACTCTTGTACAACCGAATGACTAGGAATAGATACGCACAAACACAAATACAAAGGCAAACAAACAAGAAAACTACAGGGAACTACCAGAGTACGAAGAAAATGTAAAAAACTAAACATAAACTCTGCCTTTGCATGAGGACATGTATTTAACCGGATGTTCGGTAAACGTAAATAGAATAGAGATATATGTACGAGTATGTATGTATGAGCAGAACGACAGATACAGGCAGATAGATGGAGCAAGAGCGCAGGATACGTAAGTCTACATGTACATAGATGTCTGTGAAAAGTTGGGCATTAAGGAAGCATTTAATTTGTAACGACATGCAGTAATTGCTGCTTAAGTCAAGTACAACTTTTAGCATTTAAATTAGCAAAATAAACATTTTAATTAGTACACTATACGCTGGAATTTCCAGCTTGTACTTTTTTATTATGCAGATATATAGATTCATTGTCAGGGATGATACGTTAGTTTTTGCCACTGGTGCGGTTGATGAGTTCACTTGAAGTGCTACTTTACGATATGCTAATTTATATTAGCATAAAGATTCAAAAATAAAGAGATAAAATGGGTAAATATTGTGAATAAGTGGGTCACTTTTTATATTTTTTAGAGCAGTAAATACAAACTAGTACTTAGAGTAGAAATGACTGGAATTAGACTGCCTTGTAAAACCAGTTGCCGCACAGCACCCAAGTTTTGTGTCAGATAAACGGACTATGGTCGATTATCATGACATTCAGCATGAATATTAATTGTGTCTGTTTACATATATTTGTATCAAAGACTTCTTCTGCCTTTTTCATTAAATCACAATTACATTTTGTGCAATAGATGTTTTCCTTAAATAATATCCTTTTTAATTTTTGGAACAGACTCGGGATTTTCTCCCAGCGGTTTCTCAGCATAGAGCCCGGCACAAATGTTAAAAAATTACGTTTTTAAAAACACATGAATGTTTTCATTATATTTTCTTTAATTTCATTAAGAAAATATGAGTTCTTATATATTAATAAGGTTGCAAGTACAGATAGCTCTGTAAAATACGGACATGTATTAATTTATAGTATTCTTGTAAAGAAGTTTTTCTTTCGCTTTTCTTTGCTGTCTTATTCTATTGATTGAGCCAAAGTGAATGTTTTTAGCGCACAGCAAACCGATTAACAGATAATTTAACAGTCGTTTAATTCAGATCCACATAATTGAGTTACAACTGATTAGTTGTCAACCTGTATTTTTTGTAGACGCGTAGCAATTGCCACCACCTGCAATTTAATCTCTGTAGAGGCATAATGTTAATACTAGAAAAATATATTGCTTCATCTCCAACAGATTTGAATCTTCCTTATTAATTTCTAATATTACATCATATTTCAATCAGAAATGTTTAGAGTAGTAAATATTTCAGAAAATTTTAATATATCTTCAAATACGCTTCTCAGAAAGAAGACATGAGTCATCCACATACTTTATTCAGAAGGGAACCTACGGTCATCATTGTACTGTTTCATATCTAAGCTAAATTGTAGGCTTAGACCTATTTAATAATATCCAAAATACAATATACGTATGATGACATTACAGGTTTGTATGTAATGAACTCTAACGAAAGCCTTGAACATGTTGAAGAAGATTATATGTGCACATGTGTAACTTCTGGAAGCCTGAGGTACTTGCGATCCCGGATAGTCTTATAAGTGTTATTCATAGTTTCACAAAGGCCAAAAATTGAAATATAATGAAAGGATTTTGTTCCATTGAAATGAGTTACGAATGAAAAATATAATTAAATTGCTATTTATATGTAGATCAGTAAACTTATTTCGAAACTTTTCGTTTCCCCCATTTCGGATGTAAAACCGTCCGCCCTCTACCCGCATACTTAAAAGGACTGTATTTTTTTCTTGTCTTCTTGCTTTTTTGTGTCTTGTCTTCGTTCATATTTCAAAAATCTGAAAGGCAATTGTTACGACGCTTACTTTTATAAGTAAAACATGCGTACTAAATTTCAACCTTACAGTAACCTGTATGTATTACATGTGAGTAGCCGTTATCTACCACTCATACGGCGAAACCACATTTCCACTGAATACCCTACATTATTTTGTGTGATATCAACTGCCTAAGTCATTCATTATCGGCAGTCGCAATTCTCAGACAATTATTGGATTGACAATAAACTAACTTCGTCTTTTTTTTTTGGTCAAAGTAAATTTAAAAATTTTTGTTTAAATTATTTTAATTTACAAGTGTATCGTATGCGCCATTTTGTTCAATTACCTATAGTTCAGACAGCTTTTTGATACTATATGGGAAGGATAATTGAACCCTTCCAAAAAATACTGAAAAAACTTTGTTTTTAGGTCGTCATCTGCTTCGAAGATATTTAAATTTAAAAAAAAATTGTATTTTGATCAGGACTATTATGTGGATATGCCATTAACTCCTATTCATACTTCTAGCGTTATCGTATTTGTGATCTACCAACTCGTCCTTTTTTCTTTCAGTGCTTCAACAAGCTTCATCAATTGTCGAACACATATTTCCGAATTTCCGATTTCCAGCAAATTGACAACATAATATTTTTGGTGCCATTCAGCCTTTGATATAGTTTGAGCGCGGTCGTCTTGCTTGAACGAATATTTCTTCAGATATAAATTTTGTAAAGAATCCATTTTTAATGTCCAGTGACAATGCGTTTCAAAAAAGGATCATTTTGGTTGCGGTTGAGCAATGCTAGCGCTTATCCACATTATTAAATGGATTTCCTTTAGCTCATTTGGAACCCAAATATGGAGCTTTTCGATAAGTCCTCTCAACGTTCGTATGCGATGCTTTCAACCTCTCTGCAATTCCTGTTTAATATAAAAACAGCTTTGATTTCCTACTCATCAATTTGGCCTCTCTGGTGGTAATTTTGGCACTTGTGCTCTGTTAATATATTCAAATCAAACATATCTGTATGTTTCTGTAGATTTTCGCCTTTTCTGAAATAAAAGAGCAAAATATAATTAAAGTGTTCCTTTTTTGAAATGAAAGAGCAAAAAAGGTAAACTGCCAACCGAAAATATTGTGACACATCACAAATCGATCAGTTGGACTAAAGAATGTTAAAAATATCAATAATATTTTATCTGCCAAGGCAGATAAAACGCATTTCGCAAAATTCTTTCGTCCACAAATCGAAAATAAAGAATTTGATTTCTTTATTATATATCCGTACGTCGTTACTATTAACAATTAATCAAATTTTTGGATCTCTAAAGCAAAAGAAAAAAAAAAAAAAAATAAATATAAAAATACTAATAAAATCATAATAATTCGCCTAATTAGAAATAATTTATATACCAGTTGCTCCAGAATATCTATTATGCTCAACGATTGTACGTTTTATTTTAACTTTGTGGAATGTTATATATATTTATTATATTATATTATATTATGTTATATCATATTATATTATATTATATTATATTATATTATATTATATTATATTATAATATATTATATTATATTATTATTATTTCGTTATTATTACTAATCGCCCTAAGTTCAGTACTTTGCTTATGAAACCCTACAAATTCTAGAGGAGTGTAAAATGGAAGAAATTTATTATTAAAATTATCTTATAAAAACCTCACAACTTGCGGGCTTACACTTACTGATGGAGTGCAAAAAGAAATTCATTTGATTAGGTAGGTTCTTCAAACTTATTGCTGAATATTTGCTAAGGATGTTTAAGTCTTCTTTCTTATAACCACGAACGTGGACCATTTAGTCGGAATCTAGTTATGCCAGTTAAGAAGTACCGGTTTCCCGTAGCCCATTTTAACAAAAACTTATTATAGGTAAATCGTTCAAATTGAGAGGTTTTACAAAAAAAATTTCGAAATTTGAGATGTTATTGGGTTATAACAAATAATTAACAATAATTTTTCATATAAAATTAGGAAAAATTCTATTAAAGGAAGGTAGTTGTTTTTTTTTTTGTAAGTAAAAATTGACAGCATTTAGTAATTTGTTCCAAATTATCTAAATTTTCCGTTCATAAATTTATAAAACTGAATCAACCAAATTTTAAATATTTTTCTAGCTTTATTTTAATATTTTGATTACTTTAGATAACTTAAGCATTAACTCTAATAATTTATTTGACTTTTGCTCTGCCATATATTTGGATTTCAGGATTTCTAAAAAAAGAACAAAAAAAAAAAAAAAATAATGCTGGAAAAGTGGGAAATGAAATTAACCAAGTATGCAGC
>JAHXMU010000320.1:265483-281279 GCA_019455685.1 Philornis downsi
TTTTATCATCCCTATCTATTTTGCATTTCTTTTTGTTCGGGAAAGAAAGCAGTACTAGGATTTGAGTGAAGGAGATAATAATGCATGGATGTTTAAATGGAAATGCGAACGCTTAATACGCTTGTTCGTACGTATGAGTCGTTGTATATGTACGCACTTAAAAAGCCACAAAAAAAGAAGAAGAAAAAATAAACAATAGAACAGTTTTTCTTAGCAAAGAAAAATAATATTGCATTTCTTACAAACTCCCGCACTTCCAGCAGGGTTGGGGAAAAAGGTGGAGGTTGATAGAAATACAGGAAACAAAAAATGTTATGCAAATTTAATTGAGTTGATTTTTAAAGCCAATTAAAAAGAAAATGAAGATTACCTTTTTTTTTGTTCAACAATATCAAAGGATGTTTTTCTCTTATGTGCTCCACTCCACCTCTTTATTGCTTTCATAGTATGAAGTATGAAACCTCTGACCAACAAACGATAAAATGATGCTTGAATATGAGCATGTCTATGTGGATGCGGTTGTGTATGACACACTTTTTGTATTTTAATTAAAATATTATATATTTTTGTATAAATTCTTTAGGTGTTTCAAATGAACAACTTAGTTTTTTAAAAAATACGTGTAAGAAAATGAAGAATCATTGACAATTTGCTTGTTGGTTCCGTTAATATTATTGTTATCATTGGTTGAAAACCTTAACTTCTGATAAGACTCTGCCTGATCTAAGTCAGTTATTTAAGGCAATATCCAACCGTATAGTACTAGTCCTATCAGCCAGCAAAATTGCAAGTTATTATGTAAGGGAAGAAATCTGTTCCGACTGTCGTCGTGCAGAAGGCGTCTACCAAAAGTCTGGCACCGTATCAAAACTAGGGATAATGAGTCGCATTAGAAGCATTGACGACCATAGCATTTATATTTTCCCCTTTGTGCGGTTCAGTATTGTCAGAAAATGTTTTTCTAGCCGCTGGCTATATAAAACGGCTTATTTAAAAAAACTTTGAAATCTTGAAAATACTAATCAGAATGAATATTATATACATTTAATGATATTTCTATTAATTGTTTAGAAAAAAAATTAGGACTGCAGACATCTATATATGTTGTAAACTTGAACTATATATTTTACGCTTGAAAAATAAAAAATACGTGCTTAAATGTGATGGTTATTATTTGCTATATTTACACCGAACGGACAATGCGAGAATAACTGCACATATCAGGAATCCTTTATACCCACGAGTTATTACGAGCGCTTGTTACAATTTTGGACATGAATTATCGAGGTAAGAGTGCATCAATGAAATTTCTTCCACTTTTGGCGATGATGGCTTAATCCTTTTGTCGCAGTGTAATGCTGGTAGGAATAACTTAATCGCTGTCTTAACTTAATTCTGCATTCAAAGAAGTGCTTCGTAAGGATTACTCATTATCAGTTGTTATGTTGGAAATTATTGATGCTGTGCAATGGCTAAGAGCACAAAATGACAGTGCAATATGCAGTGAGGCATTTGTTATACCAGCATACATGCGTTCTTATTGGATACCACACACTTTGACGAAAGCTCACAAAATTGCTCGTAGTGAAAAATAAATTATTGGAACGCACATGGAACTGTATGGCTTATGAAGGATTATATTTTGAAGATTAATAAAGCCGTCTTCAATTAAAAATTATTGTTTTACTATCATTCATTTGACTGTATAAGTACTTTATAACCGACCGCATCATAAAGTTAGAATACGAGGCTATCATGATTTTAATCATGGGTTCGACCCCTAACATAACTATCTGTTATTATTCGAGCAGCTGTCACTTCGATGTGTCTGATGAATGTTTCGGGTAGTCTAGTAAATGCTTCTCAAACTGATTTTATAAATTGTAATTAAATAGAGTGAGTAAATCTAAAAGTGCAAGCTCATTGAATGTGTGAAACTCTCCCATATCTCATTCATAAGTTGACAGGAAACTTGTTTCCCTTTTGTATAAATATTTACCCAGATGTATAACAATTTTTAGCTTTAAAATCTCAATTATTTCCTTATGAAATTAGATTAAGAAAAATATATGAATCTTCCGCCCATTTCAAAAAATACGAATATTATGGCTGAAATTATAGGAAGAGACTGGTTGAAGCCCAATATTATTTATTTTATAATTTTATTGGAAACAATTTAATATTTCTCATGCATTTTAAGAAAAGAACCTTTCAGAATTTTCCAAGAACATAAAGTTAATGTTTTTCTTTTTGAAAAGATATCTGCGTAGCGCATTTTCTACAACTCATATTATTATGAAACGATAGCCATCGTTACTAGCACTTATTTAAATTTTGTTAGTCAATACATTGCCAGCCACCAGCCATATTATGTAATCTATATGACTTACGGGATTTGCATCTTTTATAGCTGATATCTACCAGTGGCATTTTCACCGCTTTATCCAAAAGTTAATTGCATTCACATTGTAGTTCTTAAAACTGTGGGGATTTCTTCTTGTCATTAATCCTGATTGTCCTTACAATTGAAATGCATTCATTTACATCTCCCCCCTTCTTTGAAACGGTAAATTTTGCACATTTCTTCATTTCCGTTTTAGTTTCTTTTGAAAATAATTTCTTGCACTCGCTCTTTCATGCGATGCTTTTATTCAATTACAAAAGAAAACAGAAAATATCTACCAGATAATTTGCATAACAATCTGCTGAAGCGTGATACTCAGTGGCAAATACTCCCACAAAGGGTTATTGTAACAAGTGCACTGGGCACACGGTAATGCTACGGGGACGCTGAGGGCCCCAGGGGCTGATGGGCCACTCGTATGCGTTAACAATAGATGATGGCAGTGCCAGCAACAACAAATCATAAAATGCTCAACAATATGGGAGCAACATTTCGCAACCTGGCCACAAAATGTGAACATCCAAATTACACATTCAACCACGGCGTGGTGGAATGTCTTGCAAACACGTTTCATCTTTTGTGATGTCAGGGATGCTGCTGCTCTTCTTGCGGGTGCAAGCAAACTGTGGCAAACATCTGCGATACAGCTCAATACAATGCAGCAGCAGTATGAACGAAAGAATGATGCATTAGTAGGAGTGGGACGGTGAGGTAATAAGATATGAGACAGATATGGAGCAGCCCAAGGAAAATGACATCAAAGAGTAAGATAAAAGCATACTTAGTGGTGGCTTAAGATCTTCCAACGTAACGTAAATCATGTGCCAAACGTGACATACAATAGCACCTCAACGAACGCAACCCCCGCTTAGTAGCCCATTCCCTCATACACAATTACTTCACAACAATAACTTAATTGCAAAGTCATGTTTGTGTGCCGTAGCAGCAGCTGAAATCTGTATCCCTGGTTATCAGGAGGCAATGGCGTTAGTGCCTTTTGGTGCCACACCTGTTTCAGACTTTTGCTGGCTGTGTGCATTGACTGAATGTGGTGGCATAAGCTCCAGAAGGAATATCAATGTGATTTATTGCAAACTAAACATATCCTCGTCATCAATGCTATGCAAACCAAACTATTTTACCTGCAACCTGCTCTCGCCATTGTTGCAATTATAGCATTGTGTTGCAAGTATGCCAGACCAAGCATGAATGAATACCTGAGAAATATTACGACACTTTGAGAAGCCTGGACAGCCAGAGCTAAGAAAACCCTATGCGGGCGGGTGAGAATCGAAAGTTGTGCCGTGGAGTTGTTTGCGCTGGATGATAACATTTTGCGTGTGACGGAAATGGACGGGTAGCGGGAGCCAGTGAACTAAATTAAAATTTAAACTGTAATACTTTCTTATGTGTACAGGAAAGGTGGGAAAAGGGATGGGAAAAGGATGTTGTAGGTGGGTGTTTCTCCTAAATTTTGTTATGTGAACATGTAGCAGTTTTTGCTAAAGTTGCCCTACAAGATGTAAACCTAAATATTGATTATATTTTAAAATATTTTCATAGAAAAGAAGATAAAATGGATCTTAACTCATCTTTTGAAATGAAAGAAGAGGTAAGCAATTAGCCGTAAAAATTATTAGAAAAGTGTTAGAACAAAAAATCACAGCGATCGCCTTTTAATGAACAGCATTTGCTAAGCAATTCATCAATTATTGATGGATATTCTAGGAAGAGTTTAATGTGAATGTTTTCAGCATCCCGTATTCAAAGCGGAATAACAAAACTTTAGACTAGAGCAGTAGCTAAGGAGTAGCTTATTAGGAAGAAAATATGTTTTTCATCATAATTTAGAAAAGAATATTAACAACTTAACCTGAAGCGTAAGGAGAGAAAAATATTGAAATGAAAACCATTCTGAGAACGCTTTATATGTCCCATTATCAATATCGTTAAATTGTGTATTTACAAAGTACTTTGTGCTTATAATTTGAGGCATTTTTATGAATAAAATGTGCAAATCCTCAATACACGAGTATAAAAAATTTAAGATCAACATGTTTTATTTTGATAAAATTTTAACGCGAATGGAATGTCTTGAAACTGTAAAGTTCATAACATAATATTCACTTGACTTTTGGAGAATAATTGGTCTTTATATAAGTTGATGTATAGTTGAGGAATGGTAGACAATTAAATTGTAATCAATAATTACATTGCAGCTGTGGATTGGGAAATCAAGCACTATACCTATATAATGATGCAAGTGAAATGTTTGAATTTATGTTTGATGATGTAATTTATGTGGTTGTGCTTATAATTCTTTCAGAAAATCCTTATCCCGGATTTAATTCCATAGTGCAAGGAAAGATTATATAAAGAAATCTTTTGAAATTAAAGCAGATCTAATAAATTTGGTGATTTTATATGTTGTCTGAAAATTCTTAGTGAGTTCCTAATATAGAAGTTGGAACATCGGATTAAATCCAATTCTATGCCTTTTGCAAGTTTATAAACGTCCCACAGTAATTTTGTGGGAATAAATTGGCATCCCCATAATATTACTGTACTAAAAATTAACATTTCTTAGGAAGTTGGCTTGGGGAAAATGTAAAAGATGTAAATGAGACCATCAAAAAGTAGTTGTTAAAATATTTGATAAAATTGCAAAAACAAAAAAAGAAAACAAATTGCGAATATTTTTATTAACCAGAAAAAATCATGAAAAATGTTTGAACTTTTCGGGAACCCCTCAATAACGGAAGAGCTTCTTATACATATCCTTTGCAGAACAGCGTGTCTAAACAATTTTATGAAATTCCTATTTTGGGTATATATTATGAGGAGGGTAGCACTTTTCCTCCTATATTTATTTTCTTGGAATTGGAAAAGGACACTTGATTTTGCCAAAATGACGGAAATAACCGCAAAATTTCGGAGAATATCATAAAACTGGGATAAAAATTAATTACAAAATGGAATTAAGAACAAAAAAGGGTAATAGCTATCAAAAACTTGAGGGTATTTAGCCAAGCATAAGAATAAAATATATTTTTTTCTTGTCTTTTCAGCCTGGATTAATTAGCATATACTTGTTAAAGGTAGACAATACCAAAAAAAAATTGTTTTTGTCGCGCAAAAAAATTGTTAAGTAGATGTCTTGTAAGAAATATTGCTATGCGATTTATAGTTTCTTAAATATTCTGCCATTTTGGGAGATGGTACATATGTAATTTGGAAATTTCTAAGTGAAACTAAGAGAAAAATTACGATATATGATTAGAAATACACAAAATATAAGTTGGAAATCGTAAGAATAATACATATTTGAACCTAATTGAAATATCTTCGATTTGTTCGTGTATATACAGTAGGTTTCCCTTACATATTATTCGTTTAAATTGTCTGCAGAATATCGAACAAGTTTCTTTTTAAATTATATGAAAAATGCGCATTCACATGAAAGATTTTCTCTTAATGCATGTACTAATTCCTTGAACTAATTGAAAATTTAGAGAAAGTGCTAAAGAAAATTTCGTTAGATATAGAGATTTAAAGATTTTGTTTCTTCATAGGAATCTGGTAGGGTTTCTTTTAACAACTTTGTTAAACCTGTTTGGTTTAATAAATTTATATAATACATATAATAAACATAACTCTAACTTTGTTCTGTCTTACTTATGAAAGGTTTAGACTTGCATACAACAATGGACTATGTTTATAAATAAAATCTTTTTTTTTAATATATTTAATATATTTATTTGAATATACAAAATTTACGAATTTTTTTTTTAAATTATATTTATAATGCCAGGAAGTGCATCTGCATTTCAGCGTAGTAAATCAATCGATCAATCAATAAACGTTTTCTATATATCGTAGTTTATTTGAAAATAAGTTTGCAGGACATTGTAAACCGCACGTATCAGTTGCTTTAATGGAAATATCAGATGTTTATGTAGCAGAATATGAAGTCGATTTTGCTTTTCCTGCTATCATACAAACTATTGTTTATCAGTGTAGTGTATTGCAACTGAAGTTGCGGTTTATAACACTATTGCTGTTGCAGCCACTGCTGCTTTTTCAGCTGCCAACGTTTACTATCAAAGTTGAAAACTATACTTAACCCGGCGTTTATTGTTGTTGCTTGTTGTTGCATGGTCTTAGTTTGCTTAAGCTGCTGTAGCACTTTTAGTCGTTGTCATGGCATATCGGCATTGGATTTAGGGATTTAACAATATTCTAAAGATGCTCTCAAATATTTTCTCCAATAGACTGACGGAAATATTTTGCTGTAAGGCCATCAGCAGCAACAGTACAAAGAAATAATAACAGCAACAACAACAGTGACGTGTCAAGGAAGTCGTAGCAGGGAAATTGTGTATTAACACACGTTTATTTTAGTTGCAGCTTCATATAGCCTTAGCTTAAATATCTTCGTGTCGGTTAGAGATTTTCAAGCAACAAAACTTGTCTGCTTCCATTTGTAGCTGAAATCTTTGTAGCAACCTTTAGTGCTTTTGTCACGTTTATTTGTCAGTTCTCCATACAGAGGACAAATGCACAGGATGAGGTCTTAGATGAACTTCAATCACTTTGAAGCTGATGAATTTGAACATTTTAATGCGGCGAACGTGTTCACCTCAATACGTTTAAATAAATAGAAAGGTAATAAAATGGGAATACAGAATGCTTTTAATATGAAATATTTAAAAGAGTGCATTGTGGGAATGTTGTTGCAAATTGTTCGGGAATGAGTGATATCTATGTGAAATAATGGTATACAAAGAGAACAGATAAATACCATCACTGGATATAAAATAAATTGGAAACTCTGCGTCACACAACATTTAGCCATACATATGGTGAATATGCAAAATGTTACTTCAAAACTCGTTTAATTTATGTGTCCCATGGATCAAGTAAAGTCAGAAATCAATTTTTAAACTTTTACAATTTGCAGTTATTACTATGAATATTTGAAAAATTTATATAGGAGAAATTCGAAACATAAACTCTTATAATACCCATTTTTATTGATTATTTTGCGAATAACTTTTAATTGGTATTGAGACTAGTAGGAAATTAGGATTGCATATAAAAGTAAAATTTTAATGGTAGATGTTGATAATGAAGAATATCTGTTACAGTAATTTTGTAATGATGCACTTAGGCAAAAACTGTGATAACTGATTGATATTTGTCTACACTTCAATATTTTTGCCATAATTTTAAGATTATATACATACATATTTGAATTTACCATGGAAATTATATTAAAATTAAGGTTTTTTTGTACCTTAAAATGTACTTTTGTAAGAATATTAGTGTGAATTAACTCAAATTTTTGCCCCTGAAATGGTTACATAACTCCATTGAGTGAGAATATGTGTACTAAATGTAACTGAATTCTGAATTGTATTAATTAATTGTTGTCGGAAGTTCTATAATAATAAAAAAGATCACTTACAAATCAGATCTCAACTGGTCAGCACAACTGGTTGCCTGAATAAACCTGCTTTGAATTGGCACTAATTCTAATTCTCATCTTTTATTTATCGCCACCTGTAATTTCTGCACGATCAATTTGATTACATATAATTCCACATGACTGTGAAATTATATGATTCAAATTGTAAGTTCCAATTTTCAGTTCTGTGGTAGAAACCAACTGTGAAATTGGTCCAACTAAAGATCATCGCTATTGGATAATTCACAATAGAGTCCAACATTTTATTGCCACAAACACAACGAGAGAGGTATCAAATTGATTAGAAGATTTCCCGTTGCCATCATATCAATCATCTTTATCAATCTATCACCACCTCTGTACAATATTAATAAATTATTGCGCTCAAAATAATCAAATTATTTCATTTATACTAGTATAAGGACTAGTATAATGATGAGACTTAGCAACATTGTTCAAATATTGGAGAACAAACTGAAAATCATTTTTTTACCTTGAAATATCTGTGGTCACAACCCGTAACAGCCTAACTCGAGTCAGGACACAATTGAGTTATTAGCATCATCGTATTCAGCGTATCTAAATTTATTTGCTCTAAATTTTTTATGTTTGTATCTCTTCTAGGAAGGCAATTAATCCTAAAAAACGTAATAGCTTAAGTTATTTTTCTAAATCACTGTTTTGGCATAACTGCCTAAGTCAATTTAGGATTACAACAAATATAAATATTATTTTTTCATCATTGCCTAAATCAACTTAAGTCGTTAATCCAAAAAAATAAAGAAACAATTTTATTTTCCTAACTTGAGTTAAGCTCTTATTCCGAATTACAATTTCGTTTTTTGATAAACATAAATTGAGTTAAGGTCTTTCTCCAAACAAAAAAAAATTTTTTTTTAAATCTCATGTCAAGTTAAGTTTTTAATTCAATAATCTTAATCTGGAATAAAAGCCTAACTCAACTTAAACTTTTTGACTTTGTTTCGTTCAACAATTCATAAGAGCCTAAGTGTCTTTTTCGATAATATCTTTTGACTGCGAGAATAAACAACTATTTTTTGTTAACAACTAAGTAAAGAAATTCGATTTTCTGATTTTCAGTGAAGATTCAAAACTTTAAACTCCTGTACTAAAAATATTGAAAAACAGACTTAGGTTGTTATGGGTTGTGACCACAGATATAAGGTATATTAATTTATTTTTCACTTTACAGATTTTTAAATAAATTTGTTAAAAAAAAGAACTCTTGTAACCATTCTAAGAATTAGAACTAGTACATTTTATTGGTTAAATTAACTTTGAAAACTGGGAATTTGATGTCAGATGGTGCAGTTCTCATTTAATTCTGGAGACGTCAAGAGAAAAATGTTAAGGACAATTTATTAGAATCGTGTGAAAAAAGTATGTTTTGATCAAAACTGTTACTAATGCCAAAATTCTACACTAAATGCTTAATGTGTTGCTGCATGATTAAGACCTTAAAGAAAAGTTAAAAATTATACTTCCTTCCTTAATTATTAATTTTTTCCCTGGTAGAGGTGTTTTAAAAGCACTTTTTTGCACGAGTGATTTAAGACAAATCCAAAAAAAAAAAAAGGAAGAAAACAGTCCATTTCATTTTGTTCACGAAAGGTCTACTTTGAAGCGAGGTTGTCAAATTATTGAATTTGATTATCAAAATTTGTGCTCTGTGACAAATACTTAAGAACTGAGCGACACTAAGTCGAATTTTCGGTGAGCAAATCTTACGTCGATATAAAGAAGTTTGTTTTTTTTTTTCAAAAGATTGTTCATTTGTGGTTGAATTGTTGCATTTAGCGAGATACCAGCCATTGTTTGGTTCTAATTGAATATATGAGTCTCATAGAAGGTAATGATTACATGAAATATTTTGTTTTTTAAGCAAGTATTAATTTAACGATCGGAAAAACATTATTTTCGCATTTTTGTAATTTTTCTGTACATTTTTCTTTGAAAACTAAAATTCAAGCTTAGAAAGCATAAAAAATCGCTCTATAAATATGATATTTAAAGAATTTTACATTTGGGAAGCCAAGTAACTAACGAGTATTTTTCAAATAAGTACTGTCATTTTGTTTTATTTTTATATTTGGCCTCAATAAAAGACCTGTATATTTTTACAAAGTTGCAGTCCAATTTAAGCCTTCAAAATAGTACGTATAATAATTGTAATTAGTATAGAATTTTCCCTATCATTTGGCAGCCGTACTGGCGTTGAGCAGTGAGTGTAAATGTTTGAAATCGTATAAAAAAGTAAAACAAATTTTCTTGAATCTCAGGAATGACACATGGCGGAGCTTCCTACATTTAGAAAGCTTGCACGCATTGTACTTTTGGACTCACTCAATGGGACCTACAGTTTAACGACCATTTCGAACAGTCGCAGTTTAAGAAACATTTACAAGGCTTGTCGACATCAAAAAGTAATCGTCAGACACATCGATATAACCGCCGCTAAAATATTAATAAATGGCTGTATACGGTATTGGCTGTTCAGAGAAAGTCTGAATTTTTAAAATTGAACTTTAACGAAAGAGGTATTTACTCATGTTTAGTTTATATTTATGTTCAAATTCATTATAATTTCTTGTTTGATCCAATCATTCAAGGATAAGATTTTAAATCTTTTTTATTTATTGTAAGAGTACCTAAAACCAGATGTAACTTTTGATGGTCAAATTATTTTCCGCCATCACTAAACCACAATACCCTGCAGATAACCCAGTTTTTGACCCCTAAAAAAATTAAAAAATGCGAAATTATTTCCCGGTGGAAGAGGGAAATAATTTGCCAGAGTTATCGGATTCTACAGTTCTAATTAAGGGGTTATCTAGGCAACGGCATATCACGGTTTTAGAAACATGTTGCAAAATCACTTAAAGTAAAAAAAAAAAATTGGTGTTTGCACTTCCATGTATTACCACAATTTCAAAAATAAGTTCGTTTAAGCCGATGTTCGTTTAAATGATTGTGCTAAATGTGAGCCGACACTAATTTTTCTATATTTTATGAATCAGAAATTGGATTTAGGTCCACAGACTGGGTACTCTTATAACTCTTTTCAGCCAGTGTGATGAAACTCATAAATCACTCTTAACAATCAGCTATTAAAAAGCAATTTTTTTAATGTTCATAGCAATCAGTAGTGGCCAATTTTCTTGCTGAATTTTCATTTCTCTTTTGGAAAGGAAAGCTTTTTTTAATCATAAAACATCATATTCAACAAATTCTTACGTACAAAGATGCTCCCGTTTAGTTATTTAAATAAAAATATCTAATAAATATAAATTGAAATAGCAAAGTAATTTTATGATTTTCTAAATTTGATAACAAAAATAGAAATTACAATTATTTGAGCAACAATTTTAAGTTATACCAAAATTTGACATAACCACAAATGTTGAAAAATGTATCGAAAAGAAGAGTCCATTCAAACCAAACAAATTTAATTCACAACCAAACCACAAAAACAATACAAAAAATTGTCAGATATTATGGTCAAAACACAGACAAAAAGAAAAAAGACGAATTTAAACTGTCTACGTAAGTGGCTTAGATAGTCTTTGGAATAACAATTGAAAACAATTGCTGAAGGAAAGCGACCAGAGTGAGAGAGAGAGAGAGAAAAAAAAACAAGATATAAAAATATTCATAAGATATATGTTGGCCTTGTACGACAATAATAGACAGAGAGTTGAATGCATAATTGAAAAACAAAAATTCATATATTTCACAATAGAATCAACACAGGATAACTGCAAGTACTTGACAATTTTATGCTGTTTCTTTGTGAGATTCAAAGATAACAATTTCCATTATTTGCCATGCAGGGCACACATCGATTTCATTGCAATCATTGCAATAAACTTGAGAACATCGGGGAGAGTTCAGAAGCATTTACTTACTTCATGCCTTGGCAGGCAATTGAACTATAAGATTTTCTACATATTGTGTGATATAACATAAGTCATCCGATTTGTAAATTAAATCCACTTGTACAGTAACTGATGTCACATTGAACATTAATAAAAAAGCACATCGAATATGTTGCATACAAAGCATGAGATTGAATAAATGCTTGAACGGCCAATGAATTGAAAAAAGTAAAATTCCAAAGGTAATTGACATGAGACAGACGGTACGTAAAAACTCTTCGTTGAAATAGACTTTACGTAATTTGAACTGTAAAAGAACAAATGTCTGTATTTAATACCATGTAAGTTGGGCAGACAAAACACGTGAGCACAGTGGTATTAAATGTAGTCAACGATAGAAGGCGTGTACTTTGAATTAGTTATTAATACTTTCAAAAGGAACGATCCGAAATTTTTGGATCTGTCACAAGTTGCGACAGAAAGACACAGATGCAGACGGATGACAGGATGTATGCAACAAATTTGAGGTACTTGATTGAGTTGTGGATGATTGCTGTACCGGTTACAGGTTAAATTCATAAAACACGCAAATTGTAGACCGCTGGATAACTACATCCTTGATATGTAGATATAGTCTTTTAAAGAGAATAACTCAAATATCATTTTAAAAAGTATTTACTCGAATGATACATGTATTTAGCATGCGAGTTTCAATTAACATCAGGCACAAACGAATGACAGAAGTTTAGATATTATTATTTTGTTGGATAAAAATAATGATTGCTTTTAATTTGTAGAAATTATTCCATAAAAATGTTGATTAGAAACAATTTCTAAGTTGATCTATAGTAATGCCAAAGCTAATTGCATTTCACAGGTCGCCCTCAATCCTCAATTTGTTTTGCTTCACTTATATTCCGTGACGCTCTGGCATCAAATATTGGCAACGTGTCTGACTGACGCGTAACAAAATTTTTGTACCCCATTCTTAATGTTTTTTGTCAAGACCAAAATTTCTAAATATGATATTATTTTACAGCTGTTTTTCACAGCTCTATTCACTAGATATTGTGCGGAGTATAACTTTCTTCTGAAATATCTTCATTATTCATCATTATCATTACTTCCACACTTTCAATCAAGTTTTAAGAGATTTTTTCCAAAAGGAACTCCATTGGAAGAATCAACTCTTTCACAATTAAAATATTTTCGAAACTTCATGCGACGAAATGGAGAAAGAGATAGAATTATTTGTTGTTTTCTTACTGAGGAAACTCGATAATATATTTCATTCACGCCAAAATTTGACCATAATTTTTAAACATGATACTATTATTTTGTGCAGCACAATGCAAAATTAGCCATCAAATTATATGAAACTTTTACAGCTTTTAGGAAAGTCTATTCACTAGATTTCGTGTGGAGTATAATTTTTTTCTGAAATATCTTCAGCGTTTAGTATTACTTGCACACTTTCAATCAATTTTTAAGAAATTTTTTCCAAAGAGAACTCCATTGGAAGAATCAACTCTTTCAAAATTAAAATGTTTTCAAAACTTCATGCGGCGAAATGGAGAAAGGGATGGAATTCTTTGTTTTTTTCGTTACTAAGGAAACTCGATCATAAATTTCATTCATGCCCTAATACATGTAAGTATGTTCAAATTTTGATAAATGTCCAGAGGTACTAAGTAGTACTATTTTGGGATCATATTTATCACAAAAACTAAATTTAAATGTTATTTTAATTTCATATAATTTTCAAATTAATATCTTTGAATACATTCTAAAGCAGATGCTTATTAACGAGACCGAAAGCGTAGGAAATAATCCAGATTTTTGCCACTGATTTTTGCGCTAAAATTTAGTTGGAATTACTCTTTTAATTAATGATAAGATGCAGTAATCAGTTGGACAGGATAAGTCTTGAAATTAAGTGTTTTTTTTTGTTTTTGTTTCATATCATACATAAGGTGTAGTGAAAAGGAATCTATTACTTTTGCTTGGCATTCATGTGCTTTATTTAGGACAGTTAGAATGATCCGCTTCGGCTCAAGTATGCACCATTTTTTGTCAAGTTGTTTGCCATTTTGAAGATAATTCCACTATGACTCTTTCATGGAAACCCTCTCATAGAAAAATTCTGTCGACGCAAATTGTTCAGCAGCAAAATCATTTGCCATAGACAGGGACAGGTGTTAATAACTTGACATCAGGTCTCGACTATAAGGTGGATACACCACTCAAGCTCTGGGTGCTTCACTGTACTCGTATGTGTGTTTTCTCTGGCTTTATTCTGATGGAACACACTGGCCACTGCTGTGGATTTGTTTCTGAGAGACGCCTCAATTGATAATTGTGCATACGTAAATTAAGAATTTTGTAGCAGGAGAGCACGTCACACTCTCGCATGCTCTGCTAATTCCACTAAACAAACAGCAAACATTTTCTGTGCAATCAATCCTAGTTTAGCCACTGTTTGCGCTGATTCATAGTGATTTAAACGTGACTGTTTCCACTTGACGTTGACGTTAGTGAAGCACACTTCATCACCAATCACCATTGGCTTAAGAAATGGCTCGATTTGGTGCCAACCATTCATTGTGATTTATAGGTGCCTATCATTCATCGTACTTCTTTTTGTATCCAGCCTTATTTAAGTTGTTTGAGACGATTTTTGTCTATCTCGATTTCAATTATTTTGTCAACGTTTGAACCTGCAATGGTTTTTGCAGGCAGTTCCGAAATACCAAAAGCAAATAAATAAAAAACTGACTAAAATTCGAATTAATTTCAGATCAATATTGTAGTTCTTTATTTGAGCGATGCATATTTGACATTAAAATTACAGGAACGCAATCCACGAAACTTTGCTGGTGTCCATTACTGACGGCCGTTCAAAGAATACTGAGTCGAGTAGTCACAAAACTGTCTATCATTTTACTGTATCCTACAAAAGTAACTTTTCAGAAATTAACGGCTTTCTTTTGGGATCTTTTTTCCTTAAGAGACTTTCTCCAGTACGAATGTAGGTGACAAATTATGTTCTCACCATTTAGTTCATAATTCCCAGGTCCAAATATTAAATAGAATTTTTTTATTTGGCGATTCATAATGACAGAATTTATCATATTGCTAATTCTGTGAAGCCTATGGAGTTATTTGAAAGGTATCTATAAATTAGTTAAATAAAAGCCAATCGTCTTGGCTGAATTCTGCCTTTTTTTTTATGAAAATGATTTTTTTTTTGGATTTTTGGTAATTTTAAAATATATGAATTGCAACACGCTACTAATTGCACTACACCCGGTGTCCATTCATTCCTAGTCATCAGACTATCTACGCCTTCAATTAGGACGGCTATACAATTTGGATTTGTTTTTCAAATTCCATCAAACGGCAAATATCTTAAGGCAAATCTTGTCTTTTGTTTTCCCTTGTGAAGTTAGATAATGCTATCATAAGAAAAACGCCTTTAAAGATGCCGCATTTTCTTGTTTAAAATAATATATTTGTACTCCTTATTCTAATGAGTTTCTGTCCATATACAACATTACCTTGCTCCACTGTTTTCCATTGACAACATTGTAAGTATTTGAGCAATATCTTGGAATACATTCTCAATGAGAGAACAAATTTTGTCTTCGACTTTAGATGTAAATTAAGATATTTAAATGAGTATTAAAAAAGGCCAACATAGGCAGACGACATCAGCATTTCAAAAGACAATGTATTCATGAAAAGTAGGCATTAAACTTTCATTGCTATTTTATTTCATTTTATTGTAATTCGAACTACAAATGGTAATGTTGTTTCGTTTGATATCTCAACTGAAACCAAAGTGTTAAGTGAAATATTGAAGGAAACGAAAAACCCAACTAAAAATGCTAATATGTTTGCTAATTCAACCCTCCACCGACATTGGTAACCATTTGATTGTGACGAAGTTGCTATGAATGTGTTACAAAGCAGCCACATCCCATTTCTTACCAAATGACATTTTCAATAAAACTCAAAACAGTCTTTACA
>JAHXMU010000320.1:281289-319147 GCA_019455685.1 Philornis downsi
TGTTTTGAGATGGTGTCCTCTATTTGTGGTATCATTTCATTGTTGGTGATTGTGCAAGTGAATATATATGTGTTTATTAACTATTCGATATGTGTGGCATAAATTTTGTATTATTATAACATTATGGATTGAAATTGCTTCTTTTTAAGCCCCTCCTTAGGTTTGTACATTTTATTGATTACGTATGGGGGCAGATCAGACTCCTAGTCCCACTTCCGTTACAAATATTTTCATTTCCATTTCCATTTCTATGATTACAGATGGCATGTATACGCATACGCACATACACATAGACACATACATACACACAACCACACAATCACTACATCTACGACTTACCACACTTTTACGATATTTACTTTTGTTACTGTTAGAGAGTTGGTATGTGCATGTATGCAATGTAAATAAGGATCCATTTTGGAAGGACCTACCAAAAAATGTTCCTTCATAGATTCCTTGATATGAAATTGTGTTATTGTGTAGATGTGTGCTTGTTTGTAACTGTATTGGTATGTAAACGATAATAATGGTTATTGATATTCCATTGATATGCCTTTTCAACGATTCAATTGTCTCTTCCATAAATATGCTTGGCTATGCAAGGACGCTACCATAGGAACAAGAATATATAATTGTATATATTAAATATGTAACATAATTTCGAGGGTCAAGCGTGACGACACATATCAGGCATGACCATTTTAAATTTGCTAAGTTTTTAAGTAAATGGAGCTTTCAACGAATTCGAAAATTTGCTGGTTCAATCTGCATGGTGAGACTGCCGTTCGATGTCATCTAATAATATGTTGTCCCAATTAGCAAATAAAAGTGAGTACGTAATAACAATAAAAACATAAGGGTAAAGGAAGAAAAATCAAAATGGGAACAGGAAGAAACGAAAAGTATCAAATGGTGACGAAGAAATGTGTAATTAAAAGTGCTTCTATCCAATGAGCAGATGTTTTCAATAAAAGTTGGGTTGAATTTAACATGAATATTCGGATCATTGGCATAATGTTATCACTTTTGCTGCCTCTTTGCTCTCAGTTTCCATATTTATGTCATTGACCTTGCAGAAGGTTCGTATCAAATCCTAATTTTCTCTTCTGACTTTTTAGTGGAATTTCCACATTTCTTCTAAAACAAGTACAGCTCAACATAACGCTCAACACATGCATAAGAGGAGCATATCCTTACCACGCCCACTTATATTGCAATAAACCAGTGTATAGTTTAAGATATTCTGCATTACTGCATCCTTTGGTGGCGGTTGTAGAAATTTCGGGCCAGCGGAAATTTTGGCACCTATCAAGCTTTAACCACAGTTTAGTTGTCTTCATTGAAATGGTATTAATATTTTTCAGATATCTTTTCCGAGTTCCCCAGAGTTTTCGGAAATTTTAAATATGACGCCTGCGACTTTTAATACCGAATTTCATAGAAAATCTTATGGAAGGAATACAATTTAATTGCACAATTAGATTAAGAACTGTTTTAAAGATTGTAGAGTATTTCCTCAAGCATGAAATATATTATGATTTTCTTAATTAAGTAAATTTTTTTATTAAAATTAAGAAATTACTTGCGTTACGCGATATTATTCTACGCGACAGCTGATTTTCCACAAACTAATCAGCTGTTAAATGGGTCTAAATTGAAAAATATGGCAAATTATTATTATTATTATTATTATTAATTAATTAATATCATACATATGATCATAGGTTTATTGAAAAATTGTATAAGAAATTATAATCAAACTTAAGAGTTAATCCTACCTAAAGATTAAATGTTGCAATATTCTGATCTTTTTTTTTGTATTTGATTTGACTTTAGTTCTTAATTACTCCAAATCCAGTATTTTTGTATTTGATTTGACTTTAGTTCTTAATTACTCCAAATACAGTTTTTAAAAACTGTTTTTTGTGCTCCAGTTCCCGTAGCTTCAATACCCTGAAGTAAGCCCTAAAACATTTAAGCCGACCGACTCGTTGACTCATTTACAATTAAGTAAAGTCCATCTGTCTGTCTGCTACTCTTGAAGAAAAATAATAAATTTACGACGCAAAAAAGTGATTTTATATTTAATTCCCACAGATGATTTTTGGTTTATGTATTTTACTTAAACCGCTTACAAGAAAGGTTTCAACATTTTCTAGATGCATAGTTAAGAAATCGTTCTGAAAAAAGTCTTGGAAGTCACATGCAAATTGAATTTTTCCTTCTACAAAAGTCTTTTGGATTAGTTACACTGTAATTTTATTTAATTTTTTTATCCGCTTTGTGGAATTTTTTGTCAACTCTTGGAAAAAAGACAAAAAGGTCCTCATAGAATTTGAAATATACCATTTAAATGTTCGGTTTATCTATATATTCATATGAAGTTTTTTCAAAAGTTTTTGAAAAATTCGAATGTGGCGCCTTAAAATTTTGATACTGAATTTCATAGCTGCATCATTATTATACTTTTGTTTATTACAATTGTCATGTTCGAAGAAGCTGTAAAGACTCTATTCTATTTTGGCAACAAACTAAGGTACAAAATCTAACTTTTACATATTTGTGAATAAAATGTGAATAAACAATTCATAAAACATAAACAATTGACGACTTTACATGGTGATTAAAACGTTGTTAGTTTCCATCACAATAATTGGTAGGAATTTGTTCCCAAGTATATGGCAGTTACGTATTCTGTCTGAGTTTCAATATGTAGACATAAAGAAAAATATTTTGTTTGTATATTGCAGATGGGAAAAAAATAAGCCCTCTTAAATACTCTTTCAAATCAAATCAAAAAAAAAAATCACACCTAACTTAGTAACCCTAAAAACTTAATTGAAGTTTTATTTAATGATTGAATACTTAGCAAAACATTTAACCAAGGAGAGGAGAGCACAATTCTAAGAATAGCTCATCTATTTGAATAAACTAATTAAAAAAAAATTTTTTTGGTCATATATTTTAAGAATTGGCGAAAGAAACTTTTAAGCCAGGCAGGAATATGAAGTTTGTAACATCGCTATCGTACCATTAGTTTTTCCCACAACCAATCGTTTATGTGTACAAGACATCAACAAAATCTAAGACATGGGTAGTTTAGAGTACAACAATTTGCCTGCAAATATGAAAAGAATAAATGGAATATCACACTTCAAACGTGAACTAAAAAGTTTCCTTTTACAGAACCTTGAAACGCTTCTTATGTAATTGCGGAATAATCCTAAAGAGTATTTTACGGATTCAAAACATGTATGTTTTGACATAATTTTTATACACTGTTTTTTTTTTTTGCCAACTTGCCTCTAACATGCCTTAAGGGCGCTGAGGCCATTTTTGTAATCTTTATATATATAATTATACTGTACGGGCGTTGTCAGTGAACTTCTTCTAAACGGCTGGACCGCTTTGCATGAATTTTTGTATATGGGTCTGGGTGGTGCCCGGGATGGTTTAGATTTACAATTCGGTCCAATTGGACAAAGGGGTGTGGTACCTCCCATACAAATAAAAAATTAAAAATCAATTATTTCTGCTCCTGCTTACGGTATTTGAACAAAATTTGGTGCGTAGGTTTGGTGTACATATCTTAAGTGCTACTGCAAATATGAGCGGGATTTGGCAATGGGGCGTGGTACCTCCCATACAAACCATAAATTTAATATCCAATATTTCTGCTCCTGTTTACGGTATTTGAACAAAATTTGGTACATCGGTTTGGTGTACATATCTTAAGTGCTGCTGCAAATATGGGCGGGATTGGACAGTGGGGAGTGGTACCTCCTATACAAACCACAAATTAAAAAGCAATTATTTCTGCTCCTGCTAACGGTATTTAAACAGAATTTTGTATTTCGGTTGAGTAAACAAATTTTAAGTTCTTCTGCAAATATAGGCGTTTCTTATATAATAGACCGATTGGCATGAAACATTTCCAATAAAAATAAAATTTGAAGCAAAGCAACGTTTGCCGGGTCGGCTAGTCTGATATATATTTGTATATCAATTAATAAAAACAATTAAAAAAAAAACAATCCTCTTGCGGGGGCTCTGGGCTCTGTTTATTCAAAGCTTTAAATTATTAATTTTGTCACATAAGCCACTTGTTTCCTTCGTGTGCCCATTGCCTTTGGAAAAGTAGATGTTGACTAAATAATTTCAAAATATAACCTATAATAAATTATAAACAATTTCGTGTTATTAATTTCAAACCAATTTTCTGCCAAGTTTAAATTTAGAAAGAAAAACCCCGTTTTAGGGACAATTTTATTTAAATGGAACAATAAAAATGAGAAAAGCATAATATTCGTCATTAAAACCTATGACTTGAAGCACAGTGGCTGTTATGTTAAGTTAGTCTTTTACATTTTAATTGTACGTTAAAAGACTTTCGATTCATCTGAATTGATAAGAAATTTAATTTTGTAAATTCTACGAAAGTTTCATATTATTTTAACAACCGTACAACCATATGTATTCCGATAAATAGTTCCTGATTCGAGTTTATGTTGAAAGATCGCACGTATAAATGTATTCCATTCTATTTATTATATTTTTGTTACAACGATTTTTATGTCTCTGACTATTTATTTCGTAGGATTATAAAGTACAAAGATTTCGATCACAGTCTTATCTTATCTTCTACTCAACAAATTCCTATGGTATACATAGCAGTATCGCATATGTGTATGTATTTTGGTTTGCATTGGTATTTGTGTATACGAATATGTCATATATATGAGAATTTAATACTGAACAAATTTGTCGTAAAATTTGCAATTTGATATTTTTCCTCTCATGCGAATATTGACTACATTTACTAAGTTTCACTACGTGTTTATACATTTATGCCGGTTTCGTTATACGCCTCTTTCCGTAGTGTCTGCCTATCACTTCGTTATCATAAATTCTGTTTTATAGTCTTTATGGGACTATAAATGTGTATGAGGTATGTGCGTATGTGAGTTTTGTTAATATAATATTTGATTCTTTTTTGTTTTGTTTCATAGCACAGAAATTCCTAGAAATTATTGCAAATGGTATGAGATGCATGTGTATTTGTTTAACATATGGGAGTACATACGAATGCACGTAATTGTGTGTATATATATATATATAGAAGAATACCCGTAATACATGTAGTAATTTTGGTGACGGATATGTACACATTTAAGTGTATTTGCACTGACATAGAGAACAATAGCATTAACATCATTCGGAAATACATAATTTTAAGGATATAATTTACTAGTATGGTTTGATAACTAACTACTGTAATCAGCAAAATGCCCTTCACTATTCCGCTGCAACTGAATCATATTAAGAGACTAAGGAAAATGTTGAAAGGAACAGACAGACAATGTATTTTGTAGTCGTTATGATATATTTAGGTTGTAGGCATAACTAATTTGGTCAATATCTTTTGAAAGGCTATTTCGCATAGCTCTGCTATTAACGATTTTGTTGTTTTTTAAAGCGAAAAGTGCTATAATCGTTGCCAAATCAAACTTTTTTTTTTTTGAAATAAATTCATTTCAAGGAAAAATCTTAATTCTTGATTTTTCGTCCACATTTAAATACACAGTTTATGGTTTGGATGGCTTTATTCGAATTCAGTTAGACGTCGTAAAAGAAAGATATCGTGTTTCTATTGCTGTAAAGTGTGCTCTCGGTCACTCCCCTAAGTCATCCAAATAACGAATGATTTTTTACGTTCTTCTATATAAAGTGTAAACTTACGGTGGTACAAAATATGAAAGGAGAGCGCTGTCTTGTATTAAACTATTCAAAATAACTGAGATTTGTAGCCTTGGGAAATGACAATTCTTTGAATAGATGACTACACAAGGGAGGCATAGCCAACCACCAAAAATACCGACCATTGTGGGCTACAGATTTATTTTAATAAGAAGAGGTTGAAGAGATGTTGTTTTGCCTGTTGGCCATAAAAATCTTTGTTCATTTGAGGATGTTATTCTGTCCACGTGCGTCTTATAATATTATGCCGCTTAAGTTCAAAATAGTTCAAAATTGGTCCAGTAGGACAAATGTATCATATAAAGCATATCATAACACTGCATCATCATATAAAGTCTGTATCTCATGATAAGATACAACTTAAGTTCAAAATTGGATAAAATTGGCTCAGTAAGAAAAATCTATCACATAAAGAAAGGTTAAAATTATATGGTTTATTTGTTAATCAAGGCAGTTAGTTGATAAATATTAGCTGACGATAAAAGTGATGAAAGCGTTTTTACTGGAAGAAATGAACTTGGCCTATTCTTTTGTTCCGACGGAGATTTTCAATACACCAATTTATCGTCCACAGCGCTATGGTCTGCAGGTGTCAAAAGCGGGTGAAATCGTTCAAAAAGTGGCAGATAAAAAGAACTGCAATCTCGGGAAAACCTTTCACTTTTCACAGTTTCTCAATAAGTTTACCCTTTTTCAGTCAACTGAAAGCAGATATGTTCTCAAATACGGAAAGGAATCATATAAATTGGTGCACATTTTAAAGTATAGAAAGGGGTGTGGTTACGGAAAATTCTATGGACGCAAATTTAGGTTGACGCCGTTTACGAGTTAGGATCTATAAGAAAAAAAAAAAACGCTATTACGGGAAATTAATCATTTTGTATGGAAAGTAGCGCTAGGAGCTAATGTTATAGTGAATTTATAATCCCCAGCAGGGGACCGGATAAAAATAGGGTGGCGTTCCAATTTTGCT
Source organism: Philornis downsi (assembly GCA_019455685.1). NCBI lineage: Eukaryota > Metazoa > Arthropoda > Insecta > Diptera > Muscidae > Philornis > Philornis downsi. The sequence continues at coordinate 288,020 of JAHXMU010000320.1, forward strand.
ACAATAACAAATACAAATAACTTTTTTTTAATCAAAGTGTTTCATTTACTGTTTGTTATTGAATAGAAAATTCAATTTTATTGTTTATTTTGGATTTGAAGATGATAGACTAAAAATGGCCTACATGCTATTTCAAGCATATGGGACAACTGATCCGAAAATTACTCATTGCAAGATCGCCTCAATTATTGTTTTAATGAACTGCTTCAGTTCCGTCAAATTCCTTGGTTTCGTTTTGTACACCCCTTGCTTGGCATAACCCCTTCAAAGTTTGTTGTAGTCAGGTCAGATGACCGTGAGGGCCAGCGGAAGGTGGAGTTTCTGAATATTAATTTGTTTGGGAATTTATGTTGGAGTTTCGCCATAACACGACTGCTTCTGTGTGCAGTTGCTCCATCTTCCTGGAACCAAATGCTGTTGAAACGGATTCGTTTTCGGCGCAGTTCTAAGTAAAAAAAAACTCAACACTTATAAACAACCGTCCTCATTGACGGTTGATAGTTGACAGTAGCACGATTCGTGCGCCATTCTATATTCAGCTGTGTAAAGTTTTAAGAAGTTTCACTTGCGGCGGTTATCTAATAGCCAGACAGACGGACATCATTTAATTGATTTAAAAGGTCACATTTTTGGTCAAAAGGTACTTGGTATGTTTACACTTTAAACGCTTTATAATTGGGTTTTCCATTTTTCGGTTTCAAAAGAAAATTTAAATAAAAGCTATGATTTCGATTAAACTTTTGTTTCATTATAATACTTGGACCTTGCCAATGCAACGTCATTTAAATGACCACCTCTGGATTGATTGCAGCAGTTGATCCCTTTGAGGTTCCTCCAGCATCATTTTCGAAAATGTATGACAAAATGACCTCCGGATCATAAATTGCACCAAACAGTCACATTTTCCATATGCAATATCTTCTCCACAGTCACTTCTGGGTTCTCAGAGCCCCATATGTAACAATTTTGCTTGTTGATGTAACCACGGAGTGAGAAATAAGTTTCGTTGGTGAAGAACATTTTGTTCGAATAAAAGACCACGTTTGAATCACCAACTATGATCATTTAACTATGTTTAAGCGTTTTTCCGTTGTTAAGTGATCCATATTAGTAACTGGTAAACCTTTCAATAAATTAATAATACTTCAGATGCCAGGTATTTAACAGCTGACAGCCCTGCCAGACTGGTGGTTTTGTAACCACTAAATGGATAATCTGTACATTATCCCATTAGGTGAGAGTGTTACTCATTTTTCCATTACCCATTTTTATTTATTATTTAAATTAAATTATAATATTATATTTAAATATAAAAATATTATGTTTATTTTTTTCTTAATAATTAAGTCCAAAATGAAGAGCAGGTTACATCAAATATTTCACAAAAAATAATATCATATATCTAGTTTGTTGCATTTACCCAGAATATTACATATTCTGCATAACAATTGGACGCTTTGAACAACTGATAACAATTTCATAGATGTAAGTCCTGGCAAAAATGAGTATATTTTTAAGATTGTTCTTCTGCGACATTATATAAGACAAGCATTTATTTCTATTTCACAAATTTCTTCAATGATCGATGAGTTGTTTTTACATCAAAATGCGTTGCTAAATTTAGAAATTTGTTACGTACGTTTTTGTATTATTTTAAAAAATATACAAATTTTGAATTGATAGAGCAAAGTATAACATAAAAATTCTTATTCGAAAATCTGAAATTCTCGGAATCAAAATTTTGCCAACCAAATCCTGGAGTACACTGAGTTTGAAAATTATGGATTAAAATTCATATTTGGAAAATTTGTGATTTTCTCTAGATTTTTGGAAAAATGGTGAATGTTGGTATTTTATCCTCATTACAGAATGGTAGAAAGTTGAACAAAATGGTCGGACTGTATGGGTTCTAAATTGTAATCTGAAGAAATACGCAATATTGGGAAAATATGAAATTAAATTTTTTTTTTTTTTTATAAAAGTAGTGAAATCGGATGTTAATGACTTCAAGCAGCACCCTATACATTTCATATGAGGTACATCCTGTTAATTTCAATAAATTTATGATATATACAATTAATTGTAGCCGTATATATTCTTGAGGGAAACATTTTGGAGAGTTCTTCTTTAATCGTAAAATTTAAGAGCTTTCTTATTTTGAAATTGCCTTCAGCATTCGGAGTTGCAAGATATTTTTATGTCAAGAAAGCAGATGTATTTTTAAATTGTTCTTCTTTTCTGGTAAATCCAACTTTTTATCATACGGCCATCGTATTTCATAATGGAAATAGAAAACAGAAAGCAAACGCAAATGTAGTAAACTGAACATGCAAAGAGTTGTAGTCTGAGCTTGTGAAGATAGAGCTGAAAACAATTAGGTTAAGCATTAAAAATCCGTAATAAAATCAACGAAACATGTGTGGTGAAAATATTTATACCACAAACATAAGAAATAATATAAACGATAATCTTTATTAATGGGATTTTTGCAAAAATCTCTAGTAAAAAAGATTTCATTGCTTTTACCATTTTCAACGCTAACAGTTTATAGCATTTTTTATTAAGCAAATACTCTTCAGTTTTTTGAATATACCGAAATTATTGGCAAAAGTACGTCCAGTGTACAAAAGGCTTCGCTTTTTTCGTATAAAATAAGTAAAAATAACAAATTTAAAGTACAGCGGCGAAAAAGTGAAAAATGGCTTCATTTTTTTCTTCTTGTTTGGGCTACCCTACTCGAGATAAATATTGCTGTATTCCCTTTAACTTAATTAATCCAATTTTTTTTACCATTAATATCATTTCATATTATAGGCATTAGTTTCATAAATTTGATATTAAAAGCAAATAAGCATAAATATAAATGTATGAAATATAATTGAAATCCACCGAATTCGTATTAATTTAATTCAATTTTTACTCACACACACACACACACACACTAGCATCGTTTTGTTATTATTTTAAGTGCTAGTGAATAATCGATAATATCACTTTGTTCATTCAATACAACATTTTTGAGAGCGATTTTTTTTATATGTAATACTGGGATCAATAGAAAGGAATTCATGCATACATAGTTAAAATTTAAAAATTTCGATTGCGATTTATGTGATTTTCTTACTAAGACGTCCTTATATGAGGTCCTTCTGAGATTAAAAACGTAACTGCATATGGATTTGGATTAGGATGAATCAAATTTATATGCAGGCAAAATCATACAAAATGTAATTCTGCTTTAAAGGGTTAAGTGTAATTTATGGCAAGCAAACCATTTTGTGAGAATAGTTAAGGAAAATTGTGCCAATTTCAGTTTTATAATAACTAAAATTTGTAGATGAAAAATTTTTGTTTAATTGACAAACCGCACAAATGTAATATAAAGTTTAATAAATTAATTTTTCCCAGAAAAGTCGAGTGAAATATTCTTCAAGAAAAATTACATTAAAGGGTCTAAATGCACTGTTCAAAGCCAATATTTTATTTACATCCCGTAAGGCTCATTTTGAAGAAGAATATTTCTTTATGTCTGAAGTTCTTAGAGAAATTTGCAGATAGTTTTCGCCAATTCCTTTGCACTTAATTTTGCCATTTGTACGTAACTAATATTTGCTAGTGATTTTGAGAACAGAACTGGATTTAATGACATTATGTAGGACTAATTTCATGTTGTTACAGCACTTCATCCAATCTGATTGAAATGCCTCATACTGATTTGCATTAGAATTATATTTGAATAATTGTATTTTCCTAAGATCTGTTAAGTTTCAAAAATATGTGTTTTCCGGACATTAAATATTCCAATGGAAACTACAGTGAATGAAGCACAAAAAGGAATTAACGTCTGCTCAAATTATAGAAACATTTACAAAATTGAGAAACGTTTCTCCATGAAAATGTGCTTAAATAAACATTTTGTATCAAACTGTAACATTTTCAATTGAAATATCAAATAAATCGGTGAACTAATTTTGAATATATCAATACTCTAGGGGGGCTTAAATTTGAATCTAATTTAAATCTAATTTTGTTAGGCAGGTTATATTCAATGTTGTGCGAAATTAATTTAGTAAGGAAAAAACTTGTGTATATAAAGACTGAATACAGCTTTGTATAAATTATGTGCTCTCAACGTTTATTCCTTAACTAAAAATGTATATGGTGAGAGTTATTTTATATTGAAAAGAGCTATTCTATACATTTTATTTTATGTAATGTACAAAAGCGAATATTTTGTTTTTTTTTTTTGATAGAATACGTAAGCTGGAAAACTAGAAGTTAAATGAACTAATTGATCATTCATACTAATCACTTTTGGTTTTCAATTGTAGTTAACAGATAATATTAATGAGCATACATGCTCAGAATGGCCGAACACATGAAAATAATAAATTATAAATTATAAATTTGATTTACATTTACAGCTTAGTTTATTACGGCCACCTAAATCGAATCGGCAATTGCAATTCATCCTAAAAATCAAAGAAGCAAACAGACTTAATTTTAATGGACGAGTTTGGGCCACTTCAAAGGCAAATGAATTACTAAAGCAGAGCTTTTTGCACAAATTTTGCAACGAGGTATCCTGAAAACTACAGTCAACTTAGGTGCTGACAAGTGGGACATTCGAAATCCAAACTCAGATCACTGTCGAACATGACTTTGTATTGATAAACAGCTAAAGTTCGGAAATAATTTTCGATTTATAACTTTATCTCACACCATAAAATCGATATCAAGTTTATTCCTATTACATCTCTAATCCTGTATTTGAATATATTTTTAATTTGCTCTATTTATTTTGTGGACAGAAAACCGACTGACAATATTAATGAAGCAAAGGACAACATTAAAATAAAAGGTAATATATTGAGAGCTTCTCTTTGTTTCAAAAATGGATTAATTCGGTTTGATGCAGGCGTTCACACAAATTTTCAGAATTTTTTGAAGTACCACTTTCACGAAGAGTGTGGCTGCTACATATATGTAGCTGTCTATGTCAACATGTAATCAAGACTATGATGTTTAGCACAAAGTGTATATTCATTTTACGGGGAATCAGCAAGGATATCAAGTAACTGAAATATACTACAGACGTTTAGGGAAACAATACCACAACCCTACTTAAAGACAAAATTAGAAAAACATCCAGAGTATTCACACAATCAGAATTAAACGTCTTAGTATTGTGTAGATTCCTTGAGGTATACGGAAATCTAATAAAAAATATTCACAGAAGGTATGGAAACTAATTTGAATACAATACATTCGTAAGTATCTGAAGGAAGAAAAGTGTAATTTAAGATGCTGAAATAACCACCATTTGCATCCAAAGCTGGCTGCTTTGCTACTAGAAAAATTTGTATATAAATACACTACACTTGATAGGCTATATTGTTAGCTGTTAATTGTTAATTTTATAGAAGTACTCTTAACAGCATATACACTGTACTTGGTGGCTGCGAATTTTGGTATCGAGACATTAGTCGAAGATGTTGTATGAGAAAGAAACAGATTTACATTGATTTCAAGAAATACCATGTTCCATTAAATCATAAGGCCTCCTTAATTTACTGTACCTGATTAGTTTTTGTGGGATTATTGCAAATAGGAAGTTGACGAAACAAAACTGGTTATAGCGTTTAAAAAAAAGTATGAAAAAGTAAAAAATATAAGCGAAAAAGAGCATTTTAGGAAAATTATGCTGTATTATTTCCGAAAATGAAAAACGGTTGCTGAAGCCATGCGAAAAATAAAGTCTGCTTATGATGAAAACGGGCTAAATGAAAGAACTTAAAGGAAATGGTTTAAAACATTTTCTATGGGCGACCTTTCCGTAACGGACGCTCCCAGATCAGTACAACCAATAGAAATTGTTTCCGGGGAGGTGAGAGATTTAATTATTGTTAATCCCAGGGCAACAGTTAGGGAAATAGCTAAAATAATCGAAAAAATCAGTCTCAACTGTTTACGAGGTCATAAAAGAGCTCAGATTTGTGAGCAACCTCGATATGTGGGTACCTCACTCTCTCACCGAAGCCTCATACTGCCTTGGGGATTCGCCAGAAACTGTCAGAGCTTGGGTGTGAAGCTTTACCTCACCCACCGTATTCTCCAGACCTCGCCTCGTCCAACTATAACCTATTTCGTAGTCTAAGCAACTACTTAACAAATTTGAACTTCCATAACGACGAGGAAGTGAAAAATCGAATTGAACGTTTTTTTTTTTTAGAAAAGCCACGCGAGTTTTATGAGAGAGTAATTAAAAAGCTCTCAGATAGGTGGTGAGAAGTTATTAAAAAAGGGGGAGATTATATAACAGATTGAAATAATTGTTTTTTTTTTTTTTTTTTGTATATAAATTTGTAAATAAATTTCTTTTAAAAACCGAATAACCGATATTAAAAAATTACAAAAAAAAAAGAAATGTGTTTCAAATGAATAAACCAAAAATAATTTCTATTATTAAAGAAAAAAAAAAACATTTAATTTTCTTAATGCGGTAACTTTTTTCAGCCAACCTGTATTTCATACGGTAATAGTATGAGATAGTATAGTATGAGAAAGACATAAAAAAATTAATAATTTTATTGAGTCTATCCCAATCTTCAAGATATAAGGCAATGAAAATTTACCTTACTTTATCACCTCTTACAAACAAAAGCAGATCCGAGGAAATAACGTTAATTCCTAGATAACAGCATTTAATATGCATAAAATTAGAACACTATTAGCTGGTTCCACGAACAAAGTTGTGAATTACCAGATAAAAAATAGGACACAAAATTTAACATCAAAAGATCTCAAAATTAGCCTCGTTTTAATTTTCCGTGAGCTTCAAAATACCAAAAGAAACAAAAAGAGAAGAAAACAACAATTTCCCCTGAATCCCATAAATGACATATGAGAGAGCTTCCCACATTCGGTAATCTTACGGGTATTTTTTTTTTTTTTTGTTTTTAGCATTTACCAGACTTTCAACTATTCAGACACATTGAGGTGATTGCCGCTCAAATAATGATAGGTGATTGTTTTGGGGGTTGGACCCGCTTACGTGCGAACGATAGTCGCGCTATGGTTCCCCCATTAACTTAACTCGGAGAAAAGAATTCATGCTTTAAATAAATTAACAAAAACTCAATAGACCATTCCTTAGCACACGCCAACAAAAATATTGTTTCTACAAAGTTTATTTACACGAATCACAATCTTCTATTAATTCAAAATATTTTTAGAAAAATACTTCAAAAGGTCTACAAGAGATTTTTGAGCAAAACGCAAGAAGGGAGGAACAACACCGAAAATAATTTTGATACTTTTAATTCGGTCTGCGATAGAGGACATTTTTGAAAGCTGTTGTATAATAATATTAAGGATTGAAAAAAACTAGACAAAATAAGGCGCCAGTCTAGAAAGGCGAAATTTGTAGATATCTGGGCTCCAAATTCAGTATTTAGATTTCTGAACTGTACATCTCACTGCAGTTATATCGACTTGTTGAAAGTGTTTATAACATTACATCCTAGTAATTTTCGTGATCCTAAGAAAAAAGGCAGTAAACAAAGCAGGAGTAAATTTAGTTATTTAAGTTGTAGCTTAATTTATTTTTGTTTTGGGACAGCTATCTACCGTACTAAATGTACATTTTCTTGTCGATATTATTCATCCTATCCAAACATATATAAATCACACTGGACGGACATTTCAGCGTTAGTTTTTAAAAATATACTGTCGAGCATGTGCATTCGAAACAATGCTGTTTTGGACTACCGTAGTCATAGTCATATTCGGTTATATTTCCCATATTCCTCTCGGTCTCCGGACATAGATTTTGAATTTAAAATACCCAAATTAATGTTTGTGTAACCCTTAACAATAGAGAAATCATAAAAAAACAGATTAAATAAAAATTAAATTTTAAAAATATTGACGATATAAAAATTTCTACCAAGCGATGCATGCGCTCCACATTTGGCATACATTTGCCATTTTTATTGGAAAACAAAATCGACCCTTATATGCAAAAAGAAAATGGAATTTAGCAAATTCCAAATTATCCTTTTTTGTACTTCCATCTGTGCTGTATTCCTGAAATTAACCATCCTGCAGCTCATTGAACTTGAAAAAAAAAAAAAAAAAAAATGGCCGGCCAGCCTACGGTTTGGCTGGAACTGAGATCGTAGTGCTTTCATTCGCAATATCTTTTCATTAATTGTAAAAATGTAATGTAAATGTAATGAATAACGATGTCATGAATGCATGAATATATTTTAAATTCAATCATTCGTTAAATCTACTAAAAAGAAAAATAATAAAATATTAAATATATATAAAAGGAATAAAGCAAAACTAATTTGTTATACATAAAAAAAAATTAATTTTATACGGCAATAGCGTTTGTATTACTTTCTTTTGCAATACCTTCCCAACATTTGTAAAAATGTTACTTTAATTCCCCGAGAATCAGATCATCATTCATTTTATCAATTTTTTCCCCTCAAGAAATAGTTTCTTTAGCCACAGTTAAAAAAAAAAAAAACGAATTACCTTCCATCACGTGGACGAGACATCATTTCAGTTTTAGACTTATTGAGTGGGTCCTCCAACTTTCGCAAAGTTTTGCAGAATCCATGGTTCGCTCCAAAATATGAGTTCAAACTTACTTTTACAATACTTGTAACAACATAAAACTCCGATATGGAGCAGGAAAAGTGCGTAACTTAAGAAAAGTTGAAATGTCAAACAACCTTAAATGCTCAACACAAATCGCTGACTTTTTCTTTAGGGAGAATTGTCCTATTCAATTTTATTGGTGTTGCTTTTTATTTGTTTCATTTGAACGTGAATGAATTAGTCTTTAAATACAATTTTCCTCTTCAAAATGGAACAATTCGGATCAACGAAGTTGTTGCTGCTGTCAGTGGACCAAGGACCAAATAAAAATAGTGGCACAGTCATTGTTGCAATGCCTGCAATATTTCCCAACATTTTATGTCAGAGTGGAATACTTTTGTTTTCTCTGTATCTTTGTATAAAGCCGAATGTATTCGCATGTATGTGCGTGTACATGTAATGGAATATTTGTTCATTTGTATAGGGGAATGTCCACGTAAGGATGCACACCAATGTCTGGGTGTGCGAGCAGTTGAGCTTTTTGTGAAATCTACAATAACACAGAGGAATTTAAGCCTTCATTCTGTCATTTCATGCGAGCCATGCAATATGCAATACTTATGTGTATTTCTGAATGTACATTTACAAACATATACATGTACAGAAGGTATGTATATCTGTGTATGTCACACAGCATTGTGCTACACAATTATGATCGATGGCAAAGTAATCAAATTAGAATGGACAAAACAAATACAGAAAGCTTTTTGTAAATAAAGTTGTTAATTATATAACGCTTAACAAAACATGGAATTTTCCATGCTATATGGAAAATAATAATACTTAAAACTTTCTAGAAGAATGTGGCACAGCTAAGCAAAACTACTATTTAAGAAACAAAAACTTTTGGTTGATTAATATCGTTACACAGCACAGATCAGAATATGCTATCATCAATTAAAAATCAACAGATGAGGATCATCTTGTGATTGTAAAAGTCGTATGTTCATAGAATGAGTTCTCACTGTTCAACCAATTTAATGCATTTAATATTGAATATTCTGCAATTTTTTGGAATTGTAACTGTTTATTCCCAGAACCCACGTCTGCAAATTCTTAGATATAAATCCTAAATTTATCACCTCCACTGCAATTGACACGTTTTCATGTAAAGTCCTCAATTGTAATGACATTGAGTGCTTTAGAGCAAGCTGTATGTCGACTGATCTACGAGTATTAGATTATTTGTTTGATTTGCTCAAGTCAGTTTTGATTCTCCCCCCCATACGTGTAAGACGAGTTTGGCTTTACTCATAAGTTTGTATTTCTTGTAAGGTATAATCTTTTAAATAAATTCTGGAAAGGAATGCTAATCCCCGCTATTTTTTATATTTGATAATTGTCTTGAGGTAAATATATGTCAGAGTAAACCCGTTCCTTCCGAATCATACATACAGTAACATTCGATTTGTTTCGTTTCGTTTATTAATTTAATAATTTAAAGCCTCATGGCCAATGTTAAGTAAATAACGAAATATATAAAATAAAAGGAGTACCACTATTGAAAGTTAAACATTTAGAAAACAATAACAATAATAATCATTAACTACTAAGTATTAACTTATAATCCTCAAATTAAAGTTCACTAAAAGTAGGCGAAATGTAGGAAAGTAAAAATAATGAGAAAAAAATAATTATTGAATGATATAGGTCAGTACAAGTAGCAAATTTTTTTTTTTTTTATTTCATTCCAATTAATTTAGTTAATTAGTTAACTTTTTAATGAATTACAATATGCATAAATGAAAATAAATTCAAAATTTTTTATAAAACAAAAATAGATTATACAAATCCTTCCTTTCGTTCAAGATCAACCAATAATAATAAGCAAATATCATTCACAAATGCAGCCATTAATTTGTAAAGGGATGATATCCACCCATGTGAGAGTCGACGGCACTTGTCTATTTAAATTTCTAAGCACATTTTGCAATTCATTATAGCAAAGAGCTGTTCTTACATTAAAAGATTGCTCTGTAAGATGGCAAAGTTTGAGAATAAACAATTATCTTCTATGAACGGAATGACATAACTTAAAAGTTTTATGTTGGAAACGCCGGCATAGACTTCAAAAGACTTCTTCTATTAAAAAGCTAACTTCAAAACTTTACGAATGTATTATTCCAAATCGAATTCAAAATAGCCGAGCCATTTTTTTCGACTTCTAAAGAGACGTAATTTTCGAAAAACTACAATTATTTTTTTTATTGAGTTAGTGACCAAATACTGCTCTTCTTTTTGTGTTTATACGGCCTATGTTTGGTCAATATTTTCTGTTAATAATGTATAATTGTATATTAATAATTTTTTGTTAAATATTATACTGAACAGTAATGAAATTGTCCATAGTAGATTTCATATTTTTGGAGTATTGTCTGGTTTAGAATATTCGCAAAATGTATTATATTAAAAAGATTTCTGTCATGCCAATGAAGTTCAACGAAAAAAATGCATTTTTAAAAACAGTTTACCCTTTCACCCATATTTTTCACCCAGTGGAAAACTTATATATCTAATACAATTTTTTATTTGGCTAAATCATTAAATCATAATACATATTTTTCAATTTGTTGTTTCGTGTAATTTTCAACACAGGAAAATATCAGAATTTCATACCGAGTGATTTGCGTAATGAATTCAATGATCTTAATATATGAAAGCAAAATCAAGTTTATTTGAGTACATGTGTGATATGTACTGAATCAGCATATTGTGCCCTCGAATATAACAACAATTTCAAAAATTTATTTTATTATTAGGGAACTGAAATATGTCCAACTGAAGATGTTCATATGCAACAAAAAATTGACATAAAAATCTTTGTGGATAAGAAGAACTTAAAATGTATAATCATTATGAATTTCTTGCTAATATAACCTGATATTTTAAGTTATGCTGTTTCGAAAAATACATGAAATAGATTCAATTTAGATGTTGTAACTTAATAAACAATATCATTATAATATATGAGGTGTAATTTTAAAGGAAATTAGAATACCTCCAAAATAATATATCATACAATTCCTTTGGGCAATGTTCAATTTTTGTGATCCATGGTTTTCCAGCAAATATCACAGATTTTTCTTTTAAAAACATAATTATTAAAGATTAACCCGTAATCTTCACAAGCCTATTAGAAATGTAATAAAATGTTACTCTACACTACTCTTGGTGGAGCATAATCGAGTATTATCTTTTCAAAATAAAAATATTTAAATTAAAAAAAAAACATGTTAACATCACTTTTTCTCATATTTTGGTTAATCAGTTAATCGATTAATCTAAAGTTCTGCTTATGCAGATTTTAATCAAACAATTTAAATTTTCTTAAATCAAATTTGAACAATTTATTTAAAATTTAAATATTTTTAATACGCCAAAAAGGGGATATTTTAAGCGGCATTCTGCATCTTGCAGCCATATTGGTTAGTTCCATTCTCACAGATTTCACCTAAGGATGTCTATATAATAGTAAGTAATTATGTCAAATAATATATGCCATTTTCAGTATCGTTACCGGTCAGTTTTATAGAATATTTTTCTATCGCCACTATAGTAAAGATTTTGAGGTAATAGCACGTTGGGCTTTCCCCCTATCTAGGACCTTTTTCGGCTTAAATGGCTTAGTGATATTCTACGCTTTTTCTTTATAGGATTAAAATGTTCGACAAGCTTCAGTCAAATATTTTCTGCAATAATTTCGTGCAATATTTTGATTTTATAATTACTATTTCGAAGCGGCGCAGTGAGTTCTATTTTAAATAGAACAACTTATTGGATAATCGTAAAAAGGACGAAAATTATCTCTTAAAAGTGTATACACTTATGATATTTGAATGCTCCACAAATATGATGCTGATTAAGTTCAACTGAAAACAAGTAGCCAAGATAGATATTAAATATAAATATAAATAATATAAATATTATTATATAAATATGTAATATTGTTGATCAGTTTGTAAATTCATTTTTTTAATTCACAATTTGGTATAATGTAGAGAAATCCTTGACATTAATGAAAGTTTAATATGAAACATGGCAAATCGGACTATATTTCTGTTTGTAATTAAAGTTTGTATGCAAAAAAATATAATGTGGGTATTCAAAAAGAAATTCTTAGGCTTTGATATATTGTAAAGATTCTTAAAATTTCACTGCAGAAATAATGTATAGCGTGTTGGTTAAAGAAATTGTTAAGTTACATGACTACAGATAAATCGATTTGTTTCTGACCATCATAAATTCATTTCATCGCATCAGAAAATATCGTTTTACATTCATTTCATCGTTTAGGTTTCACTATAATAGAGCATGAGCTGCTTGGATTTAATAATTAATTATGTATGTTTGGCAATTAGTTTTTATGGAAATGAAGTTTTGGTAACTGCGAAAGTTTGGTAAATATACAAAATCTTAGGTAATTGTGAAAGTAATAATCAACAAAAACAGAGTATATATCTAAAAATTTAAAGTTTCAACTTTGGTTTTCTTTTATAGGTTTGGTAAAATGAGTTTCAGTTTGTTGCATTGTGACACCAGAGTTTAATTCTCTGATTTTTAATTTATAGTTTAAAATCAATGATTTAATCGTAAAGAAATCCTTCTCGATCGATATCTCAAATATTGCGTTTTAAACAATAAAACCGATTTTCTGGTTACAGGTTTAGAAAGAAAGAATATTTATGGGGAGTAATAGATTCTAATATTAGAATAAAATATTTTTCTTTATAAATTAACTTTAACTTTATCACATCCTTTTGGCACTCTTCTGTATAAACATTTAGCTATTTTGGCTCACTACCAACTGTTGATTTATGTGAATTGACATAGCCCATGCCCAAAATCTCAAAATTGTATTGATGTACAGTGTTTCAATTAACTGAAAGCGCGGCTTTAACATCGTTCTTAGCTGCGTTAACTTTAAATATGCAAAAATGGGGTAGCAAATTAATTCAGATAGAACGATGTCCGATTAACTTTATATTTGTGCAATAAAAACTGGAAAATATCACAGTTGTAACAATAGGCAATGACATTGGGCCTCACTGTATCTGTGTGCGCGATCACAGCAACGTGCGTTGACATGCAATGTATTTATCTGTATTGGTATGCATATAAACGTGAGCTGAAATGTATACTTTGCTTCTGCTACCGCTGCTTTTGTATTGTATTATTTACATGCTGTTTCTATATGTATGTGTATATATAGAAATGTATGACTGTTCTCTTTACACGCGTCCATAATATGTGTGTATGTACGGGTGAGTAAACGTGTATACTTTGCCGGTATATGTGGCTGTGTTTATTTGGCTGTACATGGTGTACAAGTGCAAAAGGGTCGCGTACAATTGAATACACCGAATAACGCAAATATCAAAAGCGAAAAACATAAAAAAGAAATTAAAAGAAATAAAAGGTTAAGTTATAGCTAAACGGAAATGAAAGGAATCTGATTGTGAATTATTGGCATTTTTTAATAATAAATAAATACGAACACACAAACATGCAGATATGCACATACCAGTAAGCACACAGGTCCTTGCGTGTACATATGTATATACGTATCTTATGTCTATACACATGTGTTGGCATATGTATGTATTAACACTTGCACACACACACACACACACACATACGCAAACATTTATTTATACCCTGCAAATATATTTTTAATTTTCTTTACGTCCGCATGCTGCGATACGCCGAAATACGTCTCCTTTGTGAAATATTTTATGAATGAAAATATTTTGGTTTCCGTTCACTCCTGCGAGTGAATTAAATTCAATTTAACTTTAATTGTTTTTATTGTGAAACGAGTTAAAATGGTGATTGCCGAAAGCGTAATGAATTGAAGTGCAAATAATTAAGAACAAATGATACATACATATTTGTATTTATTGCGGAAATAGTGGAAAGAAATACAGTAGTAAAAAGCTGAGATTAATTACATTTCATGACTTTTTAACCGAGTCATTCAATATAAGACGTTTGGCTAAAATTGTGTTTTTGATAGGTAAGTCATCACTTATACTCTTGCATTGTATTCATTTAGGTAACGAATATCCACGAATTTTTTCTTCTTTTCTTCCTTTATCATTATTTACTTTCCAATAAGAATCCTTTTACCTGTCTGTATACGAGTACATTAGAAATAATTATATATGAAAATAAATAGTTTTGAAAATTATTGGATATCACTGGAAGTAATCCTGTCAGAAATACAGTATGTAATGCAACTGCAACAGATTAACGAAAAAAAGTTCGAAAATTAATAAAATTCAAATGAAAACTAGTGTTTGCTTGTCAATGAAAGTAAAACTTGAAACTTTATTTGTATGATAGCCGAACAATAACATGGATAGATATTTTCCGGTTTCAGTATGACAAACATTTCATAAACCAATTCATATTTATTAACGACAAACCAATTCGAACTAAAATTACTACAGTTAGTAGAATAGATAAAACCAAACTTAACAATTTTATTTGTAAAGCTGTTATATCAAAA
The DNA here is from genome assembly GCA_019455685.1 of Philornis downsi. Lineage (NCBI taxonomy): Eukaryota > Metazoa > Arthropoda > Insecta > Diptera > Muscidae > Philornis > Philornis downsi. Next base: position 303,201 of record JAHXMU010000320.1, read on the forward strand.
AAATGAACAGAGTCTCAGTTAAATTAGTTATAGTAAAACATACTGCAAATGGAAATTCTGGCTTAATTCTTAGCAATGCGATAATCTTGGACAATTCGATTGTATGCAAGTTATATGAAGAGATGATCCATTATGACAAAGAATGAAATTTAGTTAAATCCTGACATAAGCTGGACGACCTGGATGACCAATTTGAAAAGGGGTCATTGATTGATGTTGTCCGTTTTCTGTAGGCTCATATGGCTCATGTCTTATATATCAACTTTACCAAATATAACAAAATTTCAATAAACACTTCAATTTTTGGGAGTGTAAAAACCAACTTTAGTAGTCTATTTGAACGATCTATTTTGTATGGAACTACCAAACAGTCTTATTTCCAATAATAACTGTTATGTAATTAAAATAATGTTTATATTTAAATTTAGTTAATTTTGGGTTCTTTTTGATATTTTTAGAGAAATTTCAAGTCCAAATCAAGATTGTACCACAAATACAGGGCCGCGAACGAATCGTGCCACAAACGCAATGTCAATGGAGACCGTTATTTAAAGATGTTGACAGATTTTTCTACCCACGTATCAGTTTCAAAAGCATTTGGTTTAAGCAAGATTGATCAACTACACACAGAGAAAATTTACAAAAAAATCAATATCTTGAAATTCAATTTTATTTTTTTTTTTATTAAAAAAAATAATTCAGGCGATCCCGACTTCAACCTTTCAAACAGCAATTATCAGGTGTTGCATACTCGTGAAAGAATATGGGGGTCATTTACGGTCTATCATCTCCAAAACCAATTAGTTGTGTAAAATAAAATGGAATTTTCATTACAATAATAAAAAATAGAATAAAATACATTGATAAAAAAAATGGTATTTAAATTTCTTAATGTAGCACAATGTACTTTAATTTTCGCAAGACCGATGCTCCTGCCACTCGGCATTTAAATGTAAGGAAATCAGCTACTAAACTGGACATTAACTAGAGTTGACTGCGGGCTTTATATTCTCTATAATGAAACGGCACATGTGACGGAAAAGCCTTTTTTGTTCATAATCAACTTTAGGTTTAGGTTAACGTAAATTTTGCTTAATATGACTGGATAATACTCATATACTCGTATATGACATAAATGACTACTAGAATCAATTTACCGTATTTTGGAGAGTAAACCATGTTCAGGGATAAGTCTTTGCTCCTCAACGTTTTGTTTAGATTTTGTTGGAATGTTTGATTTTCATTTAGTGGTAGTTTTTTAACCACTTATAATAAGGTGGTAATTTTCTTTGCATTTCTATTGCTCTGTAACTGAATATCACTGACAGATGCTCGTTATCAAATGCCGATCTTAAATAGTTTTGCCGGCAGCCCTTTAGCACCCGAAGCTTTGTTGTATTTGAACCATGATACCGGTATTTTGTAGCCGAAAGTGGTAACTTGTAGAAATATTACTTCTATAATCTATCGTGACCACATTTTCGAAGGGAACCCTGTATCATAAAATTTTTCCTTTACCTTTGATAGAAGTTTAGGGTTTGACCTGTATATACCTGCATCTTCGTTCTCCTGCTCCTTTGATTCCTTCCATTCGCTTAAAAAGGCGGCTTTTGTTTCACTTTTGCCTCCTTACTACGTTCGCTACACTGTTCATCGTGCCAAAGACTGTCTGGGAATCGGACCACATTCTCTGCCATGGTGAGAGAATTCAATCTGCATTCGTTCTTAAAGGTGATGTTACACAGACTATTTTGTCCTATTTGGGCATTAATATCTTTCAAAACTATTCTAACGACGTGTCTAGGACAGCGATGGTATACCTTTTTTAGAGACACAGGTGAATTGTATTTTTGTTTTCTTGGTTTTTCTATATGGACTATCTGGAAAGAAATCAACTTCGCTGGATTCGAATTGTAGGCCCTCGATTTGTTACGGAGGTATACGAAGGTTTGGTATACTGTTCAAATACATGACTTTTCCACCAAACCGATTTTTGAATTATTCGAAAATATACCTTTGTCAGAAATCCGGGTTTCGGGTATTTTAAGGAGCCGAGTTAAATAGAAAAACTAGTCATATTTCTTAAAAAATTAGCTTAATTATGAAAAGCTGTTAATTCCAACATCTTAAATCTATAAGCAAAATTTTACTAGCCAATCTATATAATATTCAAAAAAGAGTTTTTGAAATATCTTACTCATAAACCTCACACAGCACCCAAAGCCATTTAGAAACTCTCCCAGACAGCTAGGAAATATCCTGGTAAAGATCATACTTAAAACAAGCTCGTCCTTGATGTGTTCTACTTGATGAGTTGATACTAGGATAGAGACAGAATAGTGGAAAATATTTAAAAAATTACAACACATAAATCAATCCGATTTAATTTAGAAACAGTCAGTCAGGCGATCCTGAGTATCGAGTCAGAACTTCGAAAGTTCAATTTAAAAAAAAAAAAACGACATGTATTAAATGTTATTTGAAGATAAGACGTGGACTCACTTTTAATATATAACATGTTGTTATAAATATCAAAACGTTTTGATAATTAGATCAAGTTAATAACAAATCGCTTAATGAGATTTTATGATAATAATAATATTGATAGCCAAATATCATAAATTTGGATTTGCTCCACTATCATTATTAATTTTCTTGAGAAAACAACTTCTTTAGTTATTATTTCACAGAATTCAAAATAAACAAATAACTAATTGTAGATCAAGTATAAGCATTTTCGACAGGAAAATAATTTTGAGTTAATGTCAGTTGCAGAAAATGTGCTGTTATTCGCAGATCTGTGCAAAATATTACCATCATCTGTAGCGATATCATCATATTTATTGTACTGAAAGGTAAACTTTTAATTTGTACAACACAAAGTCATTTTTAAAAAAATGGTGATGTTGAGAAAACTGACATGCGATTTCGATCAAAAAATCGATTCGCATTCTATGTACAGGCCTAAACTGCGAGACGAGGGTCTGAATCTTTTACTTGCTGTAAATCATCATTCAAATTTATACATTTCCATATCATACAGAAAAGTGGTTGTGAACCACATTTATGTGGCAGTCATTAAGCCTTAAAATAGTTTGAGCGTTAACGCCATTTCTTTTAAAGGAGTGTTTATAAATAAAAGTTAATGTATGAATAAAATAGTTGTTTTTACATGAATCAATTAATTATTTTCTAATGAAACATATGCATATCTCGATGATGTAGTAAACATTATTGCGCCCATCTTGCATAAAATACGCTAAAGAAACGGCAAAAGCTAAGTGTGTTCTCCCAATTATTATGGGTACTTTGCCATTGTTTTGATAGGTACTGGTTGCTTGTTACTATGATTACTATGATTTTTATAATACATATATTATTACTTTCACCAATTGTTTGGAATTTGAAATTTTTATGCATATTGCATATCGCATCTTTACAAAGGATTTAAAGTAAATGCATAAAATGTGCTTTTTACTTCATTCAGTGTACTAAACCATTCTTTATAAGCCATTGAAAATTAATTAGTTTACAAAATATAGAAAGAAAGGCAAAGCGTTTTCTTTCTCCTCCTCATTTATAGTTTAGCTTTAATATAAATTCATTGTTATTATCCAAAAAATAATTTGGTTACTCTGTTTCAATCACTACGATTCAAATTTATATATTTATGTTGATATTGCTACTACTAATTCTGGTCATAATGAAACTACAGAAAGATTTCTTAGAGGGTAAATAACAGATTATTTATTAACATTAATTTTGCTACCGAAGCTTTTTAAATTCTCTAGGCAATACGAATTTCTAAAATAAATTGTAATTTATAATTACAATAAGACTTCATTTTGTTGTCCAGTTTGCTGAGATTTGTTTGAAAGACTTGATTGCCTTAACAAATAATTTAAATCAAAACCGTTTCATATCAATGCTGTGCAGTTGATAGAAATAACCTGTTGGGGTTGTCATAGCATAAACCTGCTCCAATTTTGCATTTAATGTATTAAAGGTCATTATAAAAAATAAAACTAAAAATTCCAAAGCTAAAATCTTTAGAACACCATTTGGAATGGTGGTCCGTCTACGTCGTCTTCATCTTAAGTAATTCCCTCAAACTCTTTCACTTGTTTGTATACCAGTAGATTAAGCAATCTCGAACATTTTACATATATAATATGTATATATATTGCTATCTTCCTTGATATACGCATACACGCACACACATCCACATGTGTATTGTTAATAAATTTGAGTAATAAATTATGATCAGAAATGGAATAGAGCGTAACAGTAAAAAAAAAAAAAAAGAACTGATAGAGCTACCACCATGTATCATATTTAACCATATTTTAGTTTTGGGGGCCTTTCTATCTGTTCAAGCGACAACTTATTCAAGCGTGAAAAGCCAACCGTAACGTTTTGTTTGAATATGGGAGAAAAAAAAAACTAATGCAAGAAATATACAGAGCGAGAGGAAGAAACAAAAATATGGATTACAAATCGTTGAAGAATTTTCCAAAGCTATTGCCAAAATATTTAAAGCAGACGAGAAAGGACAAAAAACCGCACACAAGTTCATACCGTAAATATGTTATATAACCTCAAACCCATTCCAAAACACATTCCTTTACTCCAATACAGTCACACCACACACATTTAACATACACACTTACACCATACTTATGTTAGTTATATTCCCAGTTTATTAGTTTTTGTGCGAACTCCAGAACTTACATACTTTACGAGCTCAAGCGTTGAAACTAATGTATTTAACAAAGTGGCAAAAAGAAAACAAAACTTCCTGCGTTCACCAATACATTGCATGGATGTTTTGCTCTATCCTGAACCCTACAGTCAGATATGATATTTTTTCTATATCTAGATTGAGTAAAAAGCTTAAAGCAATAGTAAGATTAAATAGAGCGTTCGCATGGTCGTATTCATCCAATTCATTTATGTGCTTTCAAGACAAAAACACCAAATTCTGAGGTTTATTTAAGTGACTGGGATATTGGAAATATTAAAATTTGCTATGCAGAGACACACAAATTTTGTAATTTTGGGAATCAAGAAAAGGAAAGTCGCAGAGAATGATAGGAACAGGAACTTAAGTTTTTTTCACAAAGCGCATTATAGATTTTTTCAAAAAACTTATTCAAAACCGCATTTGGTTAAGACGGCAGTCTATAGCAAAACTTTTATTGCAAACACCAAAGACAGGAGCATGAATCGGACAGGAGCTGAGGGTGATAGATTGCTGTGGATTTAGGAATGGTGACCCATTTGCTTTGAAAAAATTATTTTTCGTATTGGAAATTTAATTTCTGTCAACGGTGGACTGAAACCGAAGATGAAAACTGTAATAATTTTTATTTCAGAGGATTAAACACAATACGTGTCATACAGCTCAAAAAATTGTTTGCCAGAAGTATCTTGAAAATATAGGTTAAATAAGATATTCAGTTGCGATGTCAAATGCCGGACATTTTGTTCTATAATTAATGGAAAATGTTGTTCTTCTGATGAAGGCATGATACACCGAAAGAAATGGAGTTTTATTTAATTTATAAATATATAAAAAGATAAATATATATAAATGCAGGTATCATGTTTTTGGTTCACTGTGTTAAGCTATAGAATGTAGATGATTGATTATTTGCTGGACAAATTAACTTGGATGAAGAAGTCAGAGTTGAGCTTTAAGTTTGAGATTTTATAATCTATATCGAACTTTTCATGTCATTTCTTGATTGAAAAATACCCAAAACTGTTAATAATTTCAGCTATTAATTAGTTTCAAAACAATTTCCGCTGATGCTATTTTTATATATGTATTTCTATAACCTCTCAGCAGCTGGTATTTAAAACACCAAACTATACAAATTCCATTTAACGACATGTCCTTCTTAGTCATTTATACATACAATTGTACATCTATCTGATACATAATATAAATTTTCCAATAGATATTTCCATAATCTTTTCAAATCTATTTTCAAAAGATTTCAAAACTTATACTTTTATACTTATGTATGTATTATATACATTTATTTTATATATATTTTTTTTAAAGTTATTATTTATGCTTATATATTTATTGTATTTACTTACACATTTTCTGTATTGAAAGCCGCTTTCAGCTTTCGTCACCTGCACTATGTTTTGTAATAAACTTATTATCTAATCTCTTGAAGTTTGTTGGAAAAAGTCTTTATTCTAACGAAAACAATTCCCGATCTGTGCTACAAATTAAATCGCACCAAATTGGATACCTTTTAACCAAATATTGACATCGAAGACGCCACAATAAATGAAGAAATTTGTGGAATAGCAGAAGCCAGAAACAAACAGAGATGGAGAGTGGGGTATGAAGGTTTGTGGCGTAAAACAATTTGAAACTGAAAAGTGCTATTAGAAAGCATTTGTCGAACAAAGCATTTAGATCGGATTTGGTTGTGTTCTCCTACCACGTTTTCAACTGTTGGGTTTTTTGTGTGCAACTCCCTTTTTTGTGCATTTAAAATAAACTTTTTCCGGAAAAAATTCCTGCCTTTTGACTAACAACGGGGGACTGTTACATATATGGTATACTAGTATATAGAAGCTCACACTGTTATACATGTATATTAGGTCTTTTTGCTATTTTGTTGTTGTTGTTATTACTCTTTGTACACTCATAACTATTTAGCTGCCTTGCGAGTTCTGTTTAAATTTTATTGTCATGTCAATTCATTGCATAGACTGCACAATATTTTCAACTTTAACTTTTTTGTCCAAGAGAGCTTTAGAAATGTGTTTTCGTCTCCAGAAGACAACAGGGGCAGACATAACCCTTTCGGCGTTTGGAATCATAAAATGTACGAAATAAAACACACACGTACTACATATAACGGGTTATTCATTTCGTTGTTTTAAAACTATCGTTCCGGCGAGGCCATCAGCTGCTAAATATCTGTCATCTGAAGTGCTATTTATTTAGTGAAAGGTTTGCCGTTCGAATATCGTTCGTTTGACAGCCGAAGAATGCGTAAAAATAGTTAAATCTCACTAAAAAAGTGGTGATTCAAGCGAGGGCTTTCAATCGAACAGAATTTTTTTCAGCGGAGAAGCTCATTTCCCACCCGTTGGCTACATCAACAAGCAAAATTTTTGCATATGGGGCTTGGAGAACACAGAAGTGATTATGGAAAGCCACTACATCCGAAAAAAGTGACTGTTTGGTGCACATTATGGTCTGGAGGTGTCATTGGACCGAATTTTTGCGAAAATGATGCTGGAGGAACTACTGCTACAACCAATCCAGAGGCGGCCATTGAAATGGCATTGACAAAATTTCATCGAAATCATAGCTTTATGTGTATTTCATTTAAATTTACTTTTGAAACCGAAAAATGGAAAACCCTGTACAACATTGTTTAGTTTTGGTTAGTTTTTGGCTTAAATAGCACTCATACGAGTATACATGCCAAATTCCAATGAAACTTTTGATAGCTTTTTTGTTTTTTGCGTTATTTGCTTCTTTTTGCTAAAATTAAGTTATAAAATATTTATACCTACCTTGAAACTGACAACGTTTAATTTAATGGAGTATTACCATTTTTGCAGTTTTTAGTTGTTGTGAAACGCTTGAAGAGGTATTAAGACGTGTTCATATAAAAAATCTGTTTCATACCTAATGGAATACCGCTTACAAAAATATTTGTTGCTTATTTGTAAATCATAAGTTGGCTTCGCATAAGGCTAGGTGGTGTTAGCCTTATTTTATTAGAAATTCATTTTGATATCCATCGACTGTACGCATCACTTATCGATCAATGTCATTCACTATCTAACGATTGATATATGAAATATGATTAAATAATAGCAGCGCAAACATACTTTATTTGACTTTTTTTTTCTTAGTTCCAGTAAATATTCAATTTTTTTTTGTGTAAATATTTAACAAAAAAATTATGTAATTAATTTATAGACTTTATTAAATGGAATTTGCTTAACGGATGTTAACTTTAATGTTGTATATTTTATTGCAAAAGAAGAATATCGGATTAAAAACTATGTTAACAAAACAAATGTTGGCAATGTTGGCCGTCTGAACCACAGTCGAAAAATTATGTACGTGTGAAGTTACATGGCAGCATAGCAAAACTCTCTAAATGGTTGATATTATGAACGTTATAAATGTTTTTATCATATCAGTGAAAAACATTGATGACATGAATGCCGCCTTCAGATCTAAAGGCCACTCTTAGAGTGGCTAATCAATAGGTAGTGGATATATATAAAATATCAATTTTTATTTGATTTGAGGTAAACATTTGTGCTTATTAGAATTGGCTTAATATTTGGTTTTGCGCATATATAGTTAATATTTTATATGAACAGTATACATAACAGCTTCTGCTAATCAACTTATTTATTACTATCAAGCTTGAATCAATAATTAATATTGTTGTTACAAGAAAGGTATGTCGATATGACATTTATGATTTTAAAAGCGTTAAAAATAGTTCATAGACTATCAATTCAAGACTACAAAATTCTTTGTATATGGACTAATGATAGTAGATAGATATTACTATTTACAGGCTTAAAATAATCTTTATAGTTCTGTTTTTAGAACATTTATTAAAAGTTGCATGCCTTTTTCTAAATTATCTAGTGCAACGAATCAAAATGTGACCTTTTCATGCAAGGCCTGTATTCCGATTCTGTTAATATATCTATAATAATAAAATTCGAGGTTTAAATCCACATAATTGGCTACTTACACAAAATTGACCATTATTTTGCAAGTTTGAGTCCGGAATTTAATCGTGTGAAGTATTTGTAAGTTTAAATTTTATGTTGTTAATAAATAAAAATCATTTATTGATTTCTTAATCAGAATTATCCATTTCGCTTAATAAATATAATAATTTTTGTTGGTTAAAATTAAATAAATTTTTTTGTTTGAAAAACACATTTCCATTGCCTGATTTTTATGCCAGCGACAGTAAAAATATAGTTATTTATTAAAAAATTAATCAATTATCTAGAGGGTTTATATGGAATTAAAAATTTGTTATAAGAAATTTTGGGTTCCCATCATGAAAAGCACGAAATTCGGTCTCTTCAATTTTTAACACTAAAACATTTAATGGACTTTTTTATATGCGATTTACTAAACACCGTCCCGCTTCCCCGTCCGTCGTTTCATTAATAAAGATATTCTAAAAAAAAAATGCCACTTTGGACAGTTTAATGGGAAAATATTAGGTTTAAACGGCTTGCAAATAGCGTATCAGTATTAAAAAGACTGGAAGAAAATAATGATAGAAATAGATTTTGGAACACATTTCTAAGAATGATTCGAATGATTGCCCCAACTTGATTCCAATAAATAAAAGTTTATCTGCAGCAGTCAGCTAAATAACTTAAATATGTTTCCAAAATCCTTTGAAAGTCTTGAAGTGTGTTTACAAATATTCAGTAGGATATGCTTTCGATTTTGAAACAGCAAAAGATTTGCGCATTTTTGCATTTTTGAGGGACAATTTTTCTACCCATCTTTATACCTAATTTAAAATGCTTTTGCAAAGATTATCGCGAGATATTTTAGTGTTATAATTCAGTTTTGTAAACATATAAATTTCTATATGTCAAAAATCCAGTGGTCTAATTTGATTTATCAAGTGAGGTTGAACATCTCATTATTGTTAGGATTTCGTTTACATGATAAAATACGATGACGTGAACTTTATACGTCAATGAATCATTACAGTTTAAGCTTAAAGTTGTTGCGATTATCGAGCCTTTTCCAATGTTGTAGCAGACCAGAATTTGACTGTCTTGAAGTCGAATTTTTAAAAATGGCAAAAAGCTCATTACTGCTCTCCGTTCTAATAGGATTAACTGAGATCATTTCTAAATTCGTACATTTCAAAAATTCAAAGCCTTTTTAAATTGGGCATACAAATTCCTGGATTTTTTTCCCCAAGGGTGAAGGTATTGTAGGACTTTTTCAGAAATCGAAATGACTGTCCCAATATAGCAAAAGAAAGTCCTCTATATAAAAATTGAGCATCGACGTTCATATTTCAGTTCACCAAAAAATCAAACAATTTTTATTTATTTATTCTGTTCCCATTCCTTATTTATTTCTTATTGTTGTAACCAATGAGAATTGTAGTATACAAGATTGTTCTACAGTATTCAATTTGGTTCAGTAGAATATTCTGTTGATAACATTAACTTACAGTAATATTTCTTGTTGTTTGGTTATCAAAATATTCCACAATGAGTAATTAAAAATTGAATGAAAATTGTCATAAAAGCCGCTCTTGGGTACGGAAACTACGTTAAAACAACAAATGTATGATTTAAAAAAGATACTGCATAGATGACAACACTGTGGCCAATTCCAACGCTAACTTTGATGGAATGATAAAGAGAGAAGAATGGCAGTGGGGAAAACAGTTATGGAGAAAGTGAACCGCAAGAGATTACTTTTCAAGCTGATATTTTTGGAAAGCTGCATAAGGAGCCTTGATTCGACTCTTGTATATAATTTTAGTAAACATATGAGAATACCCGATAATTGAAAACGACGTATATTGTATTCTGTTTTCGAAAACGGATCTCAGGATCTGCCTTTTACCCATTGCATTGTAGTCCTATCAAATAGTTTTTTGAGTTATTTGAAAGACTAAAGATTGAAGTTTTAGACTAAATAGGTCGACAACTGACAAACTATTTACAAAAATGTCCAGGTTTGAAATCGGATGAAATTAAAAGATACACAGATCGAAATATCTCTCCTTTTTCTATGTACCTCGATCCTGCAATGATTATGTGAAGTCCTGACTGCGTTATGTAGACAAATGCTCCGATATGGTGCTGATGTATAATGGGATATTTTCAACTTACTTATGGCGCTGAAAATGAGGAAAGCCGCAATGAATCTGATTGACACAATTTTGTGTAAAAGCCGCATAATATTTCCTTGCGATGATGGCAGAGGTTATCGCACCATTCTTGACCATTAGAAAGGAGTCAGTGAAAGTAGTTATGCTGGTAAAAGACGACAAACTCAATCTGTTTTTTTGGGCGAACAAAGAGTATAGACGTCTGCGACGCTGCATGTACGTTAACAAATGTAACTTTGAGCTGATAGATAATTTTGTATACCTACCGCAGTCAATATAGCTATAGTTTGAGCTCGAAAATTAAAGAAAACATATTGCTTATTTATGGTTACTACAATAGTGTTAGCAGCCAATTTGATGACAACATTTTTTGCACCAGACACTAGTTCCATTTGTGGTGCAATTCTGGTGATTATCCTGAGTTATGATACCAGCGGATATAAAACGTCCTTAAGAGAAAAACGTCCTTAAGAGAAATAAAACTCAATAAAAATTGATCCGCCACACTTATCGGAGAGTATATGTGCTTAAGCTGGATTGTGCGAATGGACCAAAACGCTCCAACACAAAATGACTTCAGCAGTTATGAGGGTGAGTTAATCCCCTATATACCCATACATATATACGAGTATGGTTACCTATAACGCGTCATTGCATAAAAATGTTGTTCCCTGGTGTATTTACAAATTTATATTCACTTCTTGTAGTGATTTGAATGTAAACTATGAAACGAGCAAAGCATGTCTTCAATTCGCATTACTCTGGATCCGAATTTAGCCAAAAGTTAAGTTCGAGAAATGGTCAAAAACGTTAAGAGATTGACTTTTTGTGTGAGTTGCACAATTACAATTGTGTATTAATAGGCTTTATATATAACAAAATAGTACTATTAGATATGAGTTTATCGGCACTGCCACTGCAAAATGTTACATGTTCGATAAAACGCACATAGATGATTTAAACTCACCGTAGAGCACTCAGTAAATACACGGTGTTAATTTCACAATTTCAGCAAAAATTAAATAATTCTGTAACAATTTGATATTTTTTATGTTGCTTGTAGTGGGCGTAAATTAAAACAAATTATCCACATTCGTTCATGTGTAGGCGGTGGGTTTGCATACATGTAATTGATACTATTATAATATTTGTAAAATAATTTGCATTTTTATTAAATTTTGAGACACAGAGACAAACATCCACCCATACAAAATAATGATATATTCATATTAATATCACATAATTAATAGCTGCCGTTGCCGTTGCCGCTGTCGCTGCCGTTACCGTAACCGGGTTTCCGTTGCATTTTTCATGCCAATTTTTTTGTGCATCATCTCCGCGAAATGTTGCTGAATTTCGCTGCCGTTTTTGTGGTGCGGTTGTTAACTAAAGTGTCAATTATATAGAGGATATTTTACACAAATGTTCATATTTATTTATTACATGAAATCCGTTTTAAAATTTATCATTTCATGTGATAAAAACGATTTTACATCACATAAAAAACAAAGCGGTCGGAGCAAAAAAGCAACGACGTTTTTCCTACATGTTTTTTTTTTTTTTTGTATTCGCTCCAAAGTTGCGAAATAATCGAAAATAAAGTTTAAAAGTTATTAAAGTTTATTGGTGTTAAGTCAAGTGTGTGCTATTGTAGTTTCTCATTTCTTGGTCTCTTTTCTTCTATCCGTTTTCACCTCCACGTCTTCCTTTTCTATCTATTGGCCATTAGTCGTTGTTTAAGACAAGTTCAAGAAAAGTTAATGGGTAAGCTATTTCTTTCCCTTGTTGGGGTAAAGGAAGTTATATTGGGGTGCTCGAAAGTTTGCATCACGTTCTCTTTGAAAGTGTTTTATGTAGCAACACGATAAACTTGAATTGTTTTTAAATGTTCATAACAAATTTTGACTTGTCATAATTTTTTAATGGTTTCAAAAATCGTAGAAGTTTTAAGAAGATGTTTTGGATGCAAGAATAATATTATGATAATTATTCATTATAATAAAATCTATGTTGTTCAAAAGAATATCTGCAAATGAGGAACTAAACAAAACTTATGGGAAACTTTCTTATAATGAGATTGAAAATTGTGAATTACTGGTTTGATGATGAATGCTGATTATCAGTGCGATCAAATCAAAACAACAGCAATAATTAGAAAATCATCACAACTGAACTATCTTCGATGCCTCCATTTTTTAGTTATTTGAAAGTTCTCAATTTAAATGTTAAGTGTGGTTATAACTGGTGGACTTATAGTTATCATAAATTGGATGTAAAGTCTCAGTTCGAGGATCTGACATTGTATTATAGTTGGGATTTCTTTGTACTCACTCCATACTAATGAGAATTCGGTGCTTAGTCTACACTGTGTAATTGTGGATGCTTCAATGTCGTCGCAGTACTATTGCAGCACTTTTGTGTAATTTCTAAAATTAACCAAAACAGGCGAACTCATTGGCTATCATTTAGCCGCATCCCATCTGGGAAAGCATTGTCAATTGCTCTTGAATCTCATGTCAAGAAACGGATGAAAAATGGGATTAGATCCGTTCGACGAAATGCTCCTTTTGGACAACAACAATTGTCGGTTTTAACATGGGTCTCGCTTTGATAGCCTTACTCACGGTGTGCCACCACACTTGGGACTGTTCTTGAACGTGTTTGCGACAGCCAGCGCCCCTTTGGGGAACTCAAACTAATCCCGGAAGGATTAGTCGAAGAACCTTAGAAATAGGAAACAGGTCCCCTTGGAAAAATTTCCTCAGGGCATATTTCCTCTCTCTGCCAAAGTACCTTTGAAGTCACCGGTATGAAGTGAACTTCCTCCCGGGTAGGAGTGAGGCCTATCTAGACACCTCGGATAGACGAAGAACAGTGTTTCCCAAGTTCTCGCATTACCTTCAGGAGATCCTGAAGCAATGCAAGATCCGTAGAAACACATGTTCGGGCAACCACAGCCAGCACGATGCTCCCACAAGGGGTCCTACACCACGACCAGGCAAGAACAAAATGTTCCCCTGGTCTCCCGTGCTACCAGAAAATGAAAACCCTCTGGTCAGGGTTTCGCAGACAAAAGCTGCTCCAGTTTCGCTACATCATACCTCGCATGGAACTGGTCGTCCACCGTAGCCGTCCGCACAAAACGCAGCCATGCACCTGCAACAATTTGCAGCTACATGCTTTCCCGCAATGCAAACGCATACAAAACTGGAAAAGAGAAGGAGAGCTCCTTTTGGACAGTCCTGTGACATGTCCCAAGGTGTCTACCAGTCTTAAAGTGACATAAAAGTGGCAGACCTAGCATAGCTCACCGCTAATCTGAGAGCCATTCACATGACAGGGTTTGAACCAGTCCAATTCCCCTTGGAAAAAAGTAGGCGTAGACACTGCTTTTATTCGCGTGTATGAAATTACAACAGAACTATTAGTTTTTATATTGTTGTTTGTTGTTTGCCAACTTCAGATTAAGGTTAAGATTTTCCAATTTCTATTCCACAGTAATTTGCTTATCTCAACATAGTGATATTACTTCATCGTAATGATCAATGGCACATCTGTCGGCCGGTCTGTGCTAACAATAACGGGGTCCTCTGTCCATTTGTGATATACTCGTATGTATTCAGTAAATGTTGTCATCACTTGATGGCATTTCCTTCACCGCCGACTCTACTTCATTATTTAATTACCACTTTAATTGTGTTTATGTGTTCAACAACGCGAAAAGCCTCAGCCGAGAACATCAGAATTGAAATGCCATTATTATTGGTTTTGCTAAACGGTCATGTTATTTTGGTTAGTGAGTGGTTGGTAATCGCTGATTCATTTGCTTTCTTTCTGTTAATAAACCGCTTAAAGTTGTGTTCAACATGGAGTGTATGATGTGGGGAAAAATGTAAGCTTTTGTATTTTTAGTAGCTAATTAATCATTAAACGGGATTATGGTCGCCATTAATCATTAAAATCAAGCAGACTGGCAAGCATCGAATGAGCGGGGAACAAACAGATGGATGCTTGAATGGAAAGGTAAGTTAAACACTGTATTGTAGTAACCGAACAAATGCCCAACAGAGAAATTTTTTTTGGTATGCGTGAACAAAGGATCCTATCAAACATTTGTTAGCATTGCGATAAAAGGAAAACATGGAACAATGAAATTAAAAAAAAATCCAAGGATATGATGGTAACTTCAACTCCCAATGTACTTTCGGCGAAACAAATGGGAAATACGGCGAAATACACGGAAAATTTTACAAATGCTACAGTGAATGAAAATGCGTATACTTCTGTTTCCGTTATACTTCGCATAATATGACATTTGCTGGAGCTGCCGTTACCGATGTCTTTACCCCCACCGATGTTGCTACCAATTGGCCCATCGTTGACGAGACCATGCCGATTGTGTTAATGATTCTAAAGAGTATAACGAGAATTACGGTACCGACTAGGATGATGATGATGATGATGATGATGTTGATGGCGGCGGTTCATGTTCAGGGATAATAGTCATACTTTCTGTTGTTGTTTTTGCGCATTTAATGCGCTTACAATTGTTTCCAAATGTTCTAATGGGCTACGTACTGGATCAAAAGGTATTCAGCCATTGTACGGGCTGAATATTTGGCTTTTTGCGAACTTAATGCTACAACTTCCAGTAATGATATTTGCTATTGAAGAAATATATATGTATGTAAGTGGGCTTCAAATGTGAGCAATGTTGGCTTTGGTTTACCCTATGATAGGGAATAATTGTTACAGTCAGTTTAGTATCCATTAAAATTTATTATAACCATGAACTTTTCTATGTAGAATTAGCAAATGAAAATCCAAAATTTAGAAATTACCTTTTACACATTTTACTGAATCGAAAGAAATTTGTATTAATTTCATGTCGCTCTTTTGTGTATAAGAAAGCACTTCCAAGCTTTTCGAAAGAATGGACAAACCGTTTATGTTACTCTCTGTTATTACAATACAAACACTAACGCTTTACACTTTTGCAGTCATTGCCTGTATTATACGAGTGTCCTAATAGCGATGATGTGGAGA